>LR749630.1:2264628-2299486 GCA_902729485.2 Mus minutoides | reverse complement strand
GTAACTTTGAGCACTGGTTTATAAGACCTTGATTTGAAAATCCATTTGTCGCAAACATTGGTGGTGCACGCCTTTAATCCCAGCACTTGGGAGGCAGAGGCAGGTGGATTTCTGAGTTCGAGGCCAGCCTGGTCTACAGAGTGAGTACCAGGACAGCCAGGGCTACACAGAGAAACCCTGTCTCGAAAAACAAAAACAAAAACAAAAACAAACAAACAACAACAAAAAGAAAAGAAAATCCATTTGTCAAGGGCTACAGACAGAAATTCAAAGAACACCACCATCCAGAGGGAGTCCTAAGGTCTGTCACATTCCTGACATTATTTATGATTTTGGAAGAATAAACAAAGCTGATGTGGCTGACCCAGGCTTTATGTTGAACCTTTAGTCCCCAATGCTTCAGAACAGGACTGTGATTGGAGAAAAGGACCTCAAGGCCACAGGTTAAAATTCTCTTCTGTTGTGTGTTCTGAGACAAAGTCCTATGTTGCCCAGGCTAGGTTACATAGGTAACTGAGAATGATTCTCAACTTCTGATCCTCTTGCTGCCACTTCCCAAGTGCTAGGATTATATGGCACTTCACGGATCACCTTATGTGGTACTGAGATTGAACCTGGGGCCTTGTATGCTAGACGAGCACTTGACCAACAAGGCCACATTCCTCATCCTTATTATTATTTTTTCCTTGCAAGTGGTTCTAATATCAAGACAAGTGGATTTTTTTTTAAACAAGTTCTCATTCTCTAGCGAGGTTGGCCCAAAACTCATGGTGTTTCTTCTGCTTCAGCCTTTCAAGATGAGAGATTACAGAAAAGAACCACCACACCTAGTGATTAAGTCAAAACAAATCAATGTGTGTGCCAGGCACCTTTAATCCCAGCACTGGGGAGGCAAAGGCAGATATATCTATGTGAGTTCATGGCCAGTCTGGTCTAGAAAGCAAGTTCTAGGCCAGCCAGGTCTACACAGTGAGATCCTGATTGAAAAAAAAGTTAAAATGAAAAATTTCCATTTTAGAGGTAGCCCTAAAGCAATCTTATCTGATATTCTCATATAAATATACCACATATACAAATGCACACAACATACACATGTATCTATAATACTTACATGCCCACAAATATGTACAAATAGGTACTCTACCTGCAATAAGATTGTTTTTAGAACCACCAATGGATCATTTGCCTCTTCTTCGCTCTGAGGAGCTTTCAAATTCACATCTGTATCACTTATCTCCTCCTAAGAAGGAAAAGAGTTAACTGTTTCTTTCTTTTTTTTTTTTTAAATTTATTTATTATTATATGTAAGTACATTGTAGCTGTCTTCAGACATACCAGAAGAGGGTGCCAGATCTCATTACAGATGGTTGTGAGCCACCATGTGGTTGCTGGGATTTGAACTCAGGACCTCTGGAAGAGCAGTTAGTGCTCTTACCCACTGAGCCATCTCTCCAGCCCTAAATGTTTCTTTCACAGATGCCAGTTTAAAGGAATTAACCAAATAAGAATGTTTAAGTCGCTGGAGAAAGAAAGGTAAAAAATATAATCTGTGCAAGCTAGAGAATCAGGCAGACCTGGCTCTGAGTGTCAGGTTTCATCAAGTAAATCTACACAGTTTACTTAATCTCTCTGGCTTTATATGCAAACTAGGATTATGAGACAAAGAAAGAGTCTTGTCTGTGGCTGTGTGAATAAGAATGGCCCCCACAGGCTTATATATTTAAATACTTTGTCACCTGAAGGGGCACAATTTGAGAAGAACTAGTAGGTGTGGCCTTGTCAGAGGAAGTATATCAGTGGCAGTGGGGTTTGAGGGTTTCAAAAAGCTCACCCCAGGACCAGAGCAGCTTTCCTTCTCTGTTGGTGGAGCAGGATGTAGTTCTCAATGACTTCTCCAGAACCCTGCCTGCCTGCAAGGCCTCCTGCTCTCGGCCATCAGGACAATGGACTAAATTTATGAACTGTGAGCAAGCTCCTAATAAATACGTTCCTTTATAAGAGTTGCGTTGGTCCTGTCTCTTCAAGTCAGTAGAACAGTGGCTAAGACACAGCACAATCTACATATAGGGTTCTAACATTTTCCAGATAAAGCCATGGTGTCTCATAAAATTTGTGCTCATTATCATCTCAAAATACTCTTTTGGGCTTCACTGGTAAGTTTATACACCTTGTTTGGGTTTAAGGAAATCCTACCAATTTTTTATAAACTCAACTTAAATTTCCTTATCATCCAGAAAGCCCAGACTAGGCACTGTGACACATGTCCTTGGGTAGGCAATTTTTGTTGATTTGTTCTGGTTTAGAGACAGGACCTCAAAATGTAGCCCTAGTTAGCCTTGAACTCAGAGAGATCCACCTGCCTCTGTCTTTAGAACACTGGCTAAAACCATAACTGCTAATGGATAACATTAAGATACAAAAAACCTGTTAAAAAAATAACAGCTTATGGCAGACCAGATTTGTCATCTTTTCATAAATTATTGAAAATGATAAAATAGATAAAACAAAAGCATCCTTTTCTATTTATAGTGATTTTAAAGATAGTAAACAAAATAACTTTAACTTACTAACAACTTGAAAAAATCTAAGATCGCCTGGGAGGTAGGCATCCGGGCATGTCTGTAGGGAATTATCTTGATTAGGTTAATTGAGGAGGAATGGCACCATTCCCTGGGCTGGAATCCTAGGTGGTTTTAAAAAAGAGAATGTGCACTAATACCAGCACTCATCTCCCTCTGCTTGCAGACTATGGTTGCACCAGGTGCATCCTCCAGCTCCTGACATCGTGACTGCCCTGACACTGGACACTGGAATTGTGAGCCAAAAGAAACTGATCACAGCACAGGATGATAACCAGGCCCAGCCTTGCTGATACCGAGATTCCATTTCAATGCTCATACAGAACAGCTTCAGAGAAGAAAGCCTGTGCCTAACTCAAAGCAGGAAGGAAAGAGACTGAGTTTTCAAACAACCAGTTCTCCAATTCTTTGGCAGTAATTGAATTTCCTACATTCCCACTCAATTCTGACACTAGCTATGTGGTCATGTCAGATCCCACTTGTTGAGTCAGTTTCAAAATATTGGTCTCACGTCTTTTCAAACACCAACTACAACTTTCTGGAACAATGTGCAGAACCCACTACAGATTATCACAAAATATATCAATGTAGAGAATGGATGAAGAGGATTGCTGGGTAAGGTTTAGAAAGTCAGGTGCAAGAGCCTCTGCACCCATGGAGTAGGTACCACACCTCTGTTACCACATCCCAGGTATATGAAATTCCTAAGCTTGTTTCTCAATAACTTGTCACTGAAGTTTTACTATGGAGCAGTGTGATAGCTATTCTTGGTTATCAACTTGACTGGAATTAACTAAAGCCCAAGTGGCTGGGTATACCTCTGAGGATTTTTTTCTTAACAAAGTCATTTGAAGTGATTTTACTTCAGATTTTTTAAGGTGAGAAGATCCACCTTTAATCTGGGCCACATCTTCTGCTGACAGCCTATTTAAAGGACATAGAAGTTCACTTTTTGTCTGCTCTTACTCTCAGTGGCAAGTCCATTCTCTCACTGGTATTAGAGCCTACTTAAGGTTCTGGTGTATACTGAAGACCAACTGATACATCCAGCCTTGTGGCCTGAACAACTCCTGTTTGATCTTCTGCTGCTAGACAGTCATTGTTGGACTAGCTGGACACACAGCTTGTAAGTCATTCTACAAAAGCTCCTTTATATGAAATATATAGATATATTTTCCTTCTGTAAGTTCTGTCCCTCCAGACAACTCTGACAAATATAAGTAAGACTGATGAAATCACTGGTAAGAGGTTAACTGAACTCAATCTCCTGCCCCTCTTCTCTCCCTAAGGTTGGAAGGTGGTGCTGCCAATTTTAACTCTCTAAGCACACAGTTGTTTTCTCTGACAACAATGTCCCACATTGAAGTATCTAAGAATGACCTCATTAGCATCACCTAGGTAAGGGGGAAAGGGGCTCATTATAAATAGCAAAATATACTTCCATCGAAAATTCCAAAGAATATCCCCTGGACAAGAAGAAATACCAAGCAAATGCAAATCCATAGAAAATATACCAAATTCACACAAAAATCCATATTTTGCTTATTTTCTTTTGATTATATTGAGATAGGTCCTTAGTCTGTAGACCATGCTGGCCTCAAACTCATAGTAATTCTCCTGTGTCAGCCTTTCAAGTGCTAGACTTGCAGCTGTGTGCCTCCATACCCTCTTTCTTCTAACTACTCTTGATTTTGTGAGGAGACATGATTTTAATAAATTAGCAACTGGGTGTGACAGCCCACACCTATGCCTAAAGTTCCAGCACTTGAGAGACAGGCAGGATGAGTATAAGCTACAAACGAGCATGGACTACAAAGTAAGACAGTGTCAAACAAACAGATAACACAAAATCAAACCACCAGATTTAAATGCAAAGAACATAAAGCTTGTTCCTTCAAGTCACACTAACAGCGAAGATTCTTACACTCCTACAGAAGA
This sequence comes from Mus minutoides, assembly GCA_902729485.2. Classification (NCBI taxonomy): domain Eukaryota; kingdom Metazoa; phylum Chordata; class Mammalia; order Rodentia; family Muridae; genus Mus; species Mus minutoides. The sequence continues at coordinate 2,294,969 of LR749630.1, read as the reverse complement.
GCAAGTTGCTGCTGAAGAGATGAATACAAAACTTCAAAGAGATGTTCTAGAATTCAAAGCCCCAGAGGAAGATAGAAGAATCCTTAAACTTCAAAATAAAATTTCACATGAATATTTCATGAAGTTTACAGACTGCCAGCTGAGAAAATGCTGCAACTCTGAAAGCAGCTAAGAAAACTACAGGAGGCAGTGAGGAAAGCCAAGACAGACTCCCTCAGCTAAAGTTAGGCTGGTTCAGAGGCAATGTACCTTTTAGATCATAGCGAGGCCCTGTGTTACTTAAAAAGGCTGTAACAGACAGTGTTAAAGGTCGGTGATTTTGATGGATGGATGGGAAAGAGAATATCCTTGTGCTTAGTAGGCAAACACAAAACATTTCCCAGCAAAGGAGCCAGAGGCTCTTACCTATATTCCAAATTGTTCACTGGAGTGAGGTCTCTAGTGTGTGAGAGTCTATACCACACGCACAAATAAGACAAGGTTACAGCTGGAGATTAGAGGTAGAGAGCACATGGGAGCTGTTCATGTAAAATGAACCTTCAATGTTTTCTAAAGGTGGGGTGTATACTGAAGGTAGAATGAACAACAGAATTCTGTAACAGGAATAGAAAATGCAATGTAATTTCAAAGTTATTTTTAAACAAATTGGTAAACTTACTTGACATTGCCAGTTGCCAAGATGATCAACATCTTTAATGTACACATGGTAATGACCTCCATAGCAGCCTCCTTTGTGGATAATGACGGAGAAGAGGTCATACATATATTCCATGTCATCCAGTTCACTCTAAAAGAAGGAAAATAAATGTTGATACAGATTAATAAGGTGAGATAACATAATCAAATGGGAAAAAAACAACCCCTGAAACTAGTAAGAAACATCCTTGTAACATTCACACTTCACAGTAAGGCCCCTTTGCTGTTGAGTGATATTTAAAACACTATTACTGTATTTCAGGATAAAGATAAATTTAAATAAATGGGCTTAAATTCACTTTCCTTTTTCATTAATTTCTTTAAGGATGGTTTCAAATCCCTGGAGGTCCTTCTGCTTTAGCTTCTGGGGCGTTAAGATTTTAGGCATGAGCCACTATGCACAGCTGAATTTTAAGTCTTAATCTACTGATTTATTGCCAACCATAGCACACTGAGCACATGCATCTGAAGATGTTATTTTTACTCGCTTTAACTAAGATAATGGGTCTGTGCTAGAGACTGTTAGTAGAGAAAGCCATCTTTGCATGATACCCGTTATGCTGTTTAGGACAAATGCTCTTTTCCTGCCAAAACTGTCTGATATCCCAAGAAAGTTGCTGTGTGTCTCAAGGTCAAGGCCCCTCTGGCACTTTAGTTCCATGCATAGAATAAGAACTCAGCAATTTTGACCACCACCTGATGTTGTCCAGAGGTGGTTAGCTTAGTGGAATGGACAGGTTCTTTCTTGCTTTTCTAATTTATGATCAACCTCTTCTATAATTAATATAGTGTGCAATTCCAAGTGACCCAACAGGTAAACTCCTCCAATAACAATGGGGAAAAATTACATTAGATTTAAGACATGCTTTAAATTCTGGATGAGAAAGAAAAGGAAAAGCCAGCTGTGGTGGTATACCTCTGTAATCCCAGCACTTAGGAGGCCATCCTTAGCTAACAACAGCAAAAAAAGAAAAGAAAGAGAAAAAGAGAGGGAGTAGGGAATGAGGAAGGAAAGGGAGGGAAGGAGAGAGGAGGGAAGGAGGGAAGGAGGGAAGGAGGGAGGAGGGAGGAGGGAGGAGGGCAGGGAAGGAAGTCTTAGTCTTTACATTGTAGGAGGAGTGTGAACCACGCAGCATGAGACAGACATAAAGTCTCTTCTGGCTTTGAACTCAGTGTCATCTGTAATGTAAAATGTGCACATGGGTATTACCTGGGAGATACAAGTTACTTGAAGAATTTATTTCCTTAACTATGATTTTTAAGTGGGCAGCATTAAAAAATGTCATATTCAGAAAAAAAGATGAGACACACAAAGATAAAGATTTTTTTCTCTCAATATAAAAGTTCTAAAGTAAAATTAATGTGGATTTCCTAGCTAAGTGACCATTTTTTTTTTGATATATGTTAGAATCATGTGACAAACTATCTTTTATAAAAGGAAAAGCAAGTATATTAGTAACTCTTGGAAAGCAATTTTATTTTTTCTGAGTGTGTCAGTAAAAGCCTCAGAGGCAGCAGGCGCTACTAGACTCTCTAGGGAGGGTAATTCATGTAACAAACAGTAGAGTTCAGTGGTGAAGGAGGGAGGCTTGGTCATGAACTTTAAAAACACACACAGACACAGACACAGACACAGACACAGACACAGACACAGACACAGACACACACACACACACACAATAGCTGGCTGTCTTTAAATAAAACAATGACTTGTTATAAGAAATAGGTAGAATGGTGGAATAGAATTGAAAATCTGGAAATAAAGACAAAGCTATGCTTACCAAATTTTTGACAAACATACATCAAATAAAAAGGCAGCCTATTCAAGTGTGCTGAGTTTCTACTCGTAGAAGATAAAGTTAAATTTACATCTTTCACCTTGTACAAAAATCAATTCAAAATGGATCATAGACCTTAATTTAAAGCCTGAAACACTGAAATTTCTAGAAAGAAAACATAGTATCTTCAGGATACTGGGAAGGCAAGAACCTAACCCAGTACTGAAAGATGGGACTACATGCACATTAAGAAGGGTTTGTATAGCAAAGTAACAATCAGCAGAATTAACAAGATCGCCCCCAGGGTGGAAGAAAAGCTTTCACAGCTCCACTTCAGACAAGGGTTTAATACCCAGAACTTACAAAGAAGTGCAGAAATTAAATGCCAAGGAAATACAACTGCCAGTCAACACAAGGGCAAACAAATTTAATAGACAGTTAAAAGACAGTTAAAAAAACCACAAATAGCCAATAACTATTTTTTTAAATTGCTTAATATCCCACACATGAGGGAAATGCAAATTAAATACTTTGAGGTACCAATTGACCCTAATCTGAATAGCTATCATCAACAAATGTGACAACAAATGCTGGAGAGGATATAGAGAGAAATGAAATGTTCACTGTTATTGAAGGCATAAATTATTACAGTCACTGTGGAAATCAGTTTGGAGGTTTTTTGTTTTGTTTTGTTTTTTTAAAATTAAAACTGTAACTCCCACAAAACCCAGCTACTTCCCTCCTGGGTATATAACATACCCAGAGAACGTCAAACCCTACAGCCATGATGAATCACCATAATCAAAACAACCTGGGGAGGACAGGCTTTATTTGGCACATGTATCTTAACCCTAAGGCCAGAGCTGATGCAGAGACCACGGAGCACACTGCTTACTCCCCATCGCTTACTCTGCTTGCTTTTTCTTATAGAGCCCAGGACACGAGCCCATGGGTGGCACCACCCACAATTGATTTGGTCCTTCCAAATCAATCACTGATTAAGAAAATACCCCACAGGCTTGCCTGTAGTCAGATTTTATGGAGGCATCTCTCAATTGAGGTTGTCTCCTCTCCAACATTAGCTCTAGCCAAGCTGACATAAAAACTAGCCAGGACAATTGATCCCTTGTTAAGCTGGCATACCAGTACAACACTATTTAGCCATAATCTTTCCTTTTTTGTTCATCCCCTAAGTCACACATGATAAACATCACACTATAAAACATTTCAACTTTTAAAAGTCCTACAGTCTTTAAAAATTCAAACACTTTAAAAGTCCAAAGTCTCATTAAAGTACTCACTCTCTAAAAACCCAAGGTATGTTTAAAAGTTCAGAGTCTCTTATAACTATGAGATCCTGTAAAATAAAAAATAAGTTAAATATTTTCTCATTTCAACAGGGAAGAACCAGGGTATAGACACAATCTGATCCTAGCAAAACCAGCTCAAACAGTGTAAATAACACAATGTCCAATGTTTGGGATTCACTCATAATCTGGGATCTCCCTAAGAACTTGGGTCACTTCACCAGTTCTACCTTCTTCGGTCCACACAGACTGACTTCTCAGCTCAAATTATCCCTACCCCATGGCTGCTGCTGTGTCCTTGGTAATCTTCCCATGGTACTGGCATCTCCAAAATGCTGGGGTTTCCTGTTGCAATGGCTGCACTCTCTCCAATCGCTTCTCCTCGGTCTTCCCCATGGTACCACGCCTCAACTTTCGTCCATGACCCTTTCAATCCTGGGCCTTCAACTGTTACTGCAGTTCCAGAGGCTACACTTTCACTAATAACATTCACAACCTCAGCTGTTCTCCATGACCCCCTTCATGCTTTCAAAACAAGTGTTATCTGTGAGATGCTTACACATTACTAAGTTCAGCTGCCAGCTCAAGGTACAGCCTTGGAACATAGCTTCTGTGTGTTCATCCTAACAAAACATTTTCCAGAAGATTTCACTTCAATGATGCTGGCCTCTTGTTAATCACTCAACTCCAGCTGACCAGTATCAAGTGAACATTCTAAGTTTATCCATTTCTTTTTTTTTCTTTTGGGTTTTTTTGAGACAAGGTTTCTCTGTATAGTCCTGGCTGTCCTGGAACTCACTTTGTAGACCAGGCTGGCCTTGAACTTAAAAATTCCAGGAAAACACCACATGGTAGCCCTCATTATGTGGATATGTGCCTAGTCATTAATATGTACATGTGAGTACACTGTGACATGGGGAAAAGAGGAGACAGAGGATAAGGAAGAACTTCATTATTATATTTTACACATTCACTATCAAATATATTTTTATGAACATATCCACCACCAAACAGACTCTCAGACATGGTACCACAGGCCTTAATCTTAGCACCCATGAGACAGAGACAGAAGATGAATTCAAGGCCAACCTGGGCTATAAGACATCTGTTTCACAGAAGAACAAAAAAAAAAAAAAAACAACAGAAGAAGAAGAAGAAGAAGAAGAAGAAGAAGAAGAAGAAGAAGAAGAAGAACAAGAAGAAGAAGAAGAAGAACAAGAAGAAGAAGAAGAAGAAGAAATTCAAAAGGAGTATAAAGCCCAATGTGGGCTACTCCCTCCGCCTAGGTAGGAGACATGGACTTTTGGCTTCTCAGTGGAGTAGGAATGCGTATGCATTATACAATTTAACTCAAAATGTTAGTAGAGCCAATGCTGAGAAATCCTACAACAAACTGAGTATTCTAATCTTGAGAGGGAAAGAGAAAGAATTAAAAAATAAAAGGTTCAAACCTGTTCACAGAAAGGCTTGAGATTGATCCGGAGAGGGAACGTATAACAGCTAGTATCCTTGTAGCGTTCACATTTCACAAAATCAAAATTAAATCTTAGTAATGAAATAGTAAGAAAAGGAGGCAGCTTACGCAATTTGGCAGACTGTAAAAAGAAGAATTGACAAAGTTACATGACAGAATACATAATGCTATGCTGTGTAAGGTTATGAAAAATGACATATGACATAATTATAAATATGTGCGTAAATGACAAGAACACATTCTGAATTCAATATAAAGCCATTTACTTTATGGAACTAAGAATAGTATTGTGTGGTTATGCTTACAACAAGACATTTACAAGCCAGTTTTATGCTTTTTTGGGTTGTTGTCCTAAATTACTATTTGATGGGTATGTCCTAACTGGGAGCTAGCTCCCTGTCCATCCTTGATCATTTCCTGCCTAGCTCTTGGCCTTTCACCTTACTCCTTGGGTCTTTATTTCACTTAGCAAGCACATAGCTCTTATTCAGTGAAAGAGCAGAACTCTGAATGATTCAAAAATGTATGTGTATACACATTTTTTTTTTCTGGAGAAATATTCATAGTTGTCATAAAACTATGAACAGGGACTTTTGACTTGCCAGAGTTCAAATCTAATGTTTGAGTTTTATTTGTTGTTTATCTGTTTAAGATTTATTTTTATTTTGTGTGTGAGTGTATTGCCTGCATATGTGTCTGTGTACTACATACATGCACAGTGCACAAGGAGGCCAGAAGACATAGCTGGATATCCTGGGATTGGAGTTTCCAGCAGTTACAAGCCACCCTGTGGGTGCAGGGAATCTATTCTGGTGCTCTGGAAGAGTAGCTGTGATCTTAACCACTGAGCCACCTCTTCAGTCCCTATCTGTTGTTTAAGTTCAAAAGCAGGTATCTTGTTGCTGTATTAACTCCTTGATTTAAAACAAAACACTAATTAAGTTGCTTTTTAAGAGTCATGCAGCTCACTGAGTTCCCTTCTGCCTCAGTTCAGACCAAGAAGAGATCAGCCCCTCTAATCCTGTCTCCCTTGCCTTGCCATTCACAGGGAGGGAGGAAGCTGCTGAGCCCATATGTAGAAAGGTTAGCATGCCTGATGCTTACTAACAGGCATTCTGAAGAATCCCTGAGGTTCAAACACACTCTTCCATGAAAAGTCACTGTTAGGTTAATAAAGCTTAACTTTTTTCTGTTTTAAAAATTAAAATACAGATTATGACACAAATATTTTCTCAAACCTTCGTGTTCAAAGCAGTAAGTGTGTCTTCCTAACTCCACACATGTGGCTTCAGCAGGCGCAGCTTCCTGTCTCCAAGCACTAAGGGATGGAAGGCATGCTTACCTTTGCTGCTTTAACCAGTCGGTCACAGGATCCACAGTGGTACAAGTTGTCATAGTCGAAAATTTCTTCCTCCACATACATGTTGCAGAGTGCATCTTCTAAACCAGATACATTTTTGACTGCTACTGTCAAATCCAAGAAGTCTTCCTGAAATATAGAAGAATATTATATTAACAAATGATTTCACAGAGGTTTACAACTGAAATATATATTGGGAATGGTCATATATTTTTTTTTCTAAAATTTTGCAACAAGAAGATATACATGCCATGATTACATATTGTAAATTTTCATCACTAAATTCTTCTTCTTCTTCTTCTTTTTTTTTTTTTTTTTTGTTTTGTTTTTCGAGACAGGGTTTCTCTGTATAGCCCTGGCTGTCCTGGAACTCACTTTGTAGACCAGGCTGGCCTTGAACTCAGAAATCCGCCTGCCTCTGCCTCCCGAGTGCTGGGATTAAAGGCGTGCGCCACCACGCCTGGCCCTAAATTATTCTTCTTAAATCAAACTATAATTTGGTTTAAAGTACATCAGAAAAACAGTTTAAAAGAGAAAGGTTGATGAGTTTAGATGTACATGCAATGAAACTTCATGTTTCCTCAGGAAGTACACTGCAGAAATAAACATACCTGAGATTACGTATATCACACACACACACCCCATATACACACCATTTATTAACATTGCTTTAATCTTTAAAATGATAATGGCAACCCCAAGGCAGAGTTGAATTTTCTAATGTAAACTTTCTTACTTTCTTTTGGTAAAATTAGTTTAAGATATGCTGAAAAATGATAAGAAAAAATATTTTGATCCAGATTAAACAGGTATTTTTGTAAAAATTAAAAAGCAACATTTTATAAAAAGTCTCTGAAATCTGCTAAAACTATAATTAAATTTTATTTCTAGCAATAAATTCTATTACAATTTGGCAAGTTTACATCCTATAATTCTGTCATGCATGTAATAGTATTCTTTTAAGAGATTATGGAAACTAAAAAAATAGTAGAGCACTAGTTTAATTTATGGCAAATTTTTTGTTTGTTTTCGAGACAGGGTTTCTCTGTGTAGCCCTGGCTGTCCTGGAACTCACTCTGTAGACCAGGCTGGCCTTGAATTTAGAAATCCGCCTGCCTCTGCTTCCCAAATGCTGGAATTAAAGGCGTGTGTCATCACTGCTCGGCCAAAATTCTTACATAACAGCTAATACGTTTTTATTTTAACCACTGCTTTGTTAATCACTCCATTAGAGCTCAGTCCATCAAAGATACACAGGAAATCTTAGTTATTTTCAAACAGACAGCTTCAAGTGACACAGGTAAGAAGGTCCAGATGTACTATTTATCCCCAATTCTTCTTTCACAAGAAAAGAGGAGGCTGGAGTTACAGCTCACAGTAACACCTTTGCCCAGAATCTATAAAAGTGTAAGGCCCTAGGCTCAAGCTCAAGGACCCAAAAAAACAAGCAAATGAAAAAGGACATAGATATATTTAATACATGTATTTATTAATATATCTACATCTAATTCTAAATTAGCAGCAAATACATCTGGAAAATGGAATAACAGTTTCCATTTGGAGAGTCAGATACAGAAACTCCCTAGAATCCTTGCCATAACAAAATGAGATTTTTATTCAATGTTCAGAAATGAAACCACTCGTTAAGCGGGACTTGAAAAACAAGAGAGATGACAACATGGACACAAACAAATTCCCAATCAAGCTGAATGGGCAATCTGTATTATCACAAAGAAATGAAAACCATACTTCAAACAGAACTACCAACTTTACCTGACAGTTTATATACCATATAAATACAAGCACACTGCAAAGACACTTCCTGAAGGATATAAACAAACTAAACCTAATATTTAATTGGAAATTTGTTAACTATTTCTTGGTATCATATTTTTATTACCTCCATAATTAAACTTCTGTATTTATATACGTGTGTATGTGTGTAGATCATATATGTGCCAGAGCCTGCAGAGGTCAGATGATCTTTGGGAGCTAGAGCTATAGGCAGCTGTGAGCACATGGGTACTAGGAATGAAACAAGAGCAGCATCAAGCGGTCTGAACCCCTGAGCCATCTCTCAAGCTCTTTAGAGGACTTTCCTTACACTGGCTTGTTTCATGAGTTACTACATGTAAACATCTCCCCAAACTTAAGTTTAAAAACAAATATCAAGGCAATAAAAACTGTCTCAAGAACCTGCAGGCTGTTGAGATGGCTAAGTAGGTAAAGAAAGGTCCCTACTGCCAATCTTACAACCTGAGCTCAGTTTTCAGGACTCATGGGCTGGAAGGAGAACACAACAGACTTCATTGTATGAATTATAATTTACAATAATCTGTTACCAGAGGAATTCCTATCTGCTTACCTGTCTCTCACTGATGTTCTTACACTCTTTGCAAACAATCTGGTTGACAATGGTGCCATGGTATAGACGATGAATGAGGTCATGGCCAGAGGTCCCAACTAAAGAAGTTTCCAAAGCACTGAAGAGAATTCGGTTGAGTTCCTGCACATCATGTTGTCTCATTTCCTATAAAGCAGGGAATAGATTTTATTTTTGAGACAAGGTCTTTGGGTAGCCAAGGCTAGCTCTAAACTTGCAACCTTCCTGCTTGAATCTGAGTGTTTCCATTATAGGCATAATGCCCAACTAAAACAGCAGACTTTAAATATAACTTTTGATTCAAAGTTTTTAAGAACAAATTTTAAAGAATACTATCATTAATAGAAACACATAAGAAAAGCTTTGAAGAGATGCATGAATGAATAAGCAGGTTAAAAACATCACCACCTTTATTTATTTACATTACAAAATAGAAATAGGACTAGGCAGTATTTAGTGTGTACACACAAGTCAACCCACTCCATTACTATGAAGTGCACTCTATACCATGAGAGAACACCCACCTGCCCATGTCATAAGGAGGAGAGAAGGAAAGAACAGGACAGATTCAGAACAGTGTGTAAGCTAGCCATATGTACACAAGGAAACCTCACTTAGATCACAATAGATGGGGACAGCAAAAGCCAGAATTGACTACTTCGAAGCATAAAGCAACAAAAACAAGAGTAATGTAGTATTGCTGAGAAGAATTCATATTCAAACTGGCTCTTACTTTAATCCATTCTAAGTCACCGGTCATGTATGAACTAGTCTTTCAGAACAATCTGTACCTCTAAGGTGTGCTCTATCCCTGGGAGGCAGAAAAGGGCAAAGGAAGGGAGAACCAGGAGCCAAGTCCTCTAGGGACTTAACAGAACAGCAAGTGCTACTGAGCCCACCCCACAGACATTAACAGTGTCACAGACACTGCAAAGTGTCTTTCAGCCCACATTGATGCCACTGTTGCCTTCACCAAGGAAAGCCAACGGGAAACAGAGGAACACTTCAGGGTGTAGAAAGAGAGGCAGTCAGGCGGACAATATAAAGAGAAGTTTATGCGACATGTGGCAAGTAAAGAGGTGAAAGCTGACGCTGTGTATAAGACTGATGATCTTTTTCTTGCCTTTAAAAATATAAAATACCAAGGGATGAAAATCTGTCCTATATCACTGGTTTGAACGGGAGGGAAAATTCCAAGGGATATTTCTGAACAACCATTTACTTGGCAAAAGAACCTCAAAGACCTTCTATGACAAAAAGTAAAAAAACCAAGAAAAGTGTTTCAGGACTTTTAAGAATTATGAAGCCAGCAACTTAGTGGAAGCTCAAACACAAGGAAAAGCCTCCATTGAGATGTGGCATATCCATGCAGCAGAGGCTCACTGGGCAGTAAGAAGAAATGGACCTTGGCATTATTTTAAGTGAAATGCGTTAGCTAAAAAAGATCACGTAGTGTCTATCTCTACTCCTATGAAATGTAAAGGACAGGCAGATCTCTAAGTGGTACGCAGGTTACAGACTAACGCAGAGCTGAAGGACATGGGTGGGGAGTGACTATAAATGCAGGGGGTCTTTTCAGAACAGTGAAAACAATCTAAAATGGACTGTGGTGATGGCTGCCTAATTCTGTGAAAATACTAAAAGCCACTGAACTGCAGGTTTTGACAGAGTGAAGTTTATGGCATGCAAACCACATTAAGTGGTTATAATTTAAAGGCAAGGATAAGGGAATACAGCCCTAGCACTAGTCCTATATCTGGAATGTAACATGCCTCTTGAGTGGATGTGCTGTCACCTGCTATAAAACCCAATCCCTGCTTTAATCCCACAGGACAGTACCACTGGACTAAGGCGTGTTCCTGTTAGAAGGCCATGGGTGAGAGTTTTGCAGGGATGGACCACAAACAGTCGTAGTTGTCTAGATTGATGTACTGACAAGACCCTTATCTGTTACCACAGATGTTTGCACATGGTGGAACACCTTTTAGGAATACAAACTGAACAGTGAGTCATATCTACAGCAGTTACAAGGTTCAGGGTGGAAAAATGAAAAGTCAGGGGTCAATAAGGAGAAATGTAAATATCTGGGAAAGTGCTGATCTAATGGCAGTTTGTTTTCATCAGAGTCAGACAGAAAGCACACCACCAAGGTGGACAGCCTTCTAAAAAGGCTGAAGACTGAAAACTTGATGAACAGTTTGACCCCTAAACAGTAAATAACGTGGATGTTAGCTCAACTGACACAAAAATTGCTCAGTACAAATTTCAAAAATCGGTTCTTGTATTTCTCCATATATATATATTTAAAGAGTTGTTTATTTATTATATGTAAGTACACTGCAGCTGTTTTCAGACACACCAGAAGAGGGCATCAGATCTCATTACGGGTGGTTGTGAGCCACCATGTGGTTGCTGGGATTTGAACTCAGGACTTCGGAAGAGCAGTCAGTGCTCTTCCACTGAGCCATCTCTCCAGCCCTTCTCCTTATATTAACATCATTCTTCCTGGTCCCAAGTCACAGCTAGTTGAAACAGCCTATGTTCAGTAATCCTCTAAATACTCACTCATATTATTTAATGTTTAAAGGACATTAAACAAGATGTGAAGCTGGTGGACATTTCCCTCCCTGCTGGTGCCTTCCTACCTCATCGTTGGTCCACCCAAAGCTGTCGGTGAGGTCTATGGTGGATGCAGCCTCCTGGTCCAAGAGCAGAAGCTGGGCAAACAAGCGCTGCAATTGCAGAGGTATGATCCGAACCTGAGGAAGGAGGTGTGTATGTTCAAACAAGTGCTCACGAGTGCAGTGAGGATTTCAAAAGCTCTAGACTGGTTTTCTCCTGTCTTCTGGTTCACTCAGCAGAAAAGGCACGAATCCCTCATTATAGAGGGAGAACTACTTAGGATTCGGTCCTTTGAAAATTCTATTCAGTCCAAACAGTTTTAGTGATCTGGATAGTTTTCTCCCTTGATACAGTTCAGATCAATTTAAAATTCAAATGGGTCCCAGCAAATGACACAAATGATCACAGACACACAATTCCCAAACTTCATTTTTTTTCCTCTAAAATATCTCTATGCACACACATTCCATGTTAATGTAGCCATGTTTCAGGTGCTCAGATCTCAGCAGCTAACCTACACCTGCCTCCCTTTCTTTTAGCTCCAGGCCAGAAAGCAGGGCCTTTCACAGCCCAGTGTGCAAGCCAATTTTAATGATTCAGAGGGACAATAGGCATTCAGGAACACCTGTGACAATGACAACTTTAATTCCCATGACATTAAAAATACATAATACAAAAGCATTGATTGCAACAGACTGGATAGAAACTGACATCCACTAATGTCATTTCTTGCCACACAGCTGTTTGTGAAGCATGTGCCTGTACCACAAATCACCAGTGTTCCACAGACAAGAGCCTAAGTGAGATGAGAAGCCTCTGAGTGAGATTCCAGCAGGAAGAGCATGCTTAGAGTCACGCTTTAGACAATTCCACCACAGCAATGTACAAAACAATGTCCTATATTTTTCTTCAGTGTATTTCCAGAACACTAAACTGAGAAAATACTGGTCTCTAGGGTTTCCCCTGTGTATTCAGTGCATGGCAAGTTAGTGCACGGAATGAATGTTCTGGTCAGTTAGCATGGATAGTTTCCAAGTCTCTCCTTTGCCTTGAAAATAATCACTGCAAAGCCAGGCATATTTATAATAGCAGCAATAGCAGCATGGTAGTTGGAAAAGCTATTCTTTTGTGGAGAAAATTTCATTGCTAATTATGAGGCAAGTCATTGTCAATGAAGATGATACTTTGTAATAAATGTTTTCTATGAATAAGGCACTTAATTCTTTCCTTAAAAAACATTTCCTGGGCTAGGGCGATGCTGCAGTAGATAACGTGCTTGCCACATAAGAATGAGCATTGGAGTTCAAATCCCTAAGCATCCACTTAAAACGTACTTGCCACGTATGAATGAGCATTGGAAGCCGGGCGTGGTGGCGCACGCCTTTAATCCCAGCACTCGGGAGGCAGAGGTAGGCGGATTTCTGAGTTCGAGGCCAGCCTGGTCTACAAAGTGAGTTCCAGGACAGCCAGGGCTATACAGAGAAACCCTGTCTCAAAAAACAAAACAAAACAAAACAAAACAAAAAAAAAGAGCATTGGAGTTCAAATCCCTTAGTAGCACTTAATTGCTGGGTGGGTGTGATGGCCTGACTTAATCTCAGTTCTCAGGAGAGAGTCAGGATCACAGGGACAACTGGGTTAGGGAGAGAGCTGAAACAGTATAAGAGAGAGATCCTACTTCAATGAACAAAGTGGAGCATGATGGAGGGAGGACATCAATCCCTGGCCTCTACATGCACATACACACACCTGTATGCTCACATGCACACACATGTACACTTTCCCCCAGTAAACATGTATTTGCACAGGCATGCACACAACACACATACACATGCAAAAACCCTAAACAAGCCCCAAATATTCTAAGAGACCCAATAAATTATACATTTAGTACCTTTGCATCAGGTTTATCTTTATCCTCTAACGAACCCAGCTCTTCCGGACCAAGAGAAAATAAAGCTTCTAAACAAAAAGTAGAGTTAGATATGTAAGTGATACGGCTTCTTCTTAGAAAATTGTTTAAGAAGTCAAGACCCCCATTAAGTAATATTAGCAAAAGACTTAGAAATGACTAAGGCAATATTTGTTTCCTTTATCTACACATTTTAAATTCTTTTAAGATTTTTGTTCACCAGATCTAAGGACAGACATCAAGTATGACAGATCCACAGAACATTAAAACATAAGCAGGCCGAGCATTATGGGACATCCTCTAACCCTACATTCCTGATGTAGAGGCAGAAGGATCTGGAGATCAAGGCCAACTTGGTCTCTATAAGAAGACTTTGCCTCAGAAAAATGGAAAGACTAAACGTGTAGTTTAAGGGTAGAGAGTCCATACCTAATAGTGTGCCCCCCTTAAAACAAAAACAAAAACCTATAAGCATAGAAAAAAAAAGATTGGTTTTCACTGTCTTTGGCTATGGGATTCAAAAGCTATGAGGAGTCGCAGAAAACAGAAAAATGTCACAGGTGTGTATGTTCACATGTGAGGCTGCTAATCAACCATTCAAGTCCTGGACCAGGCTGAACGTCTTCTACCTTGAGACCCTCCCCACCCCCCTTTTTTGGTGTGTAAATGTCTTTCTATGCAAGTAGTAAGACATGGCAATGACCTTACTTGAAAATGAAGTTGTCAGCCCCTGCAGTGGCCTCCAGTGTTTTTGACACCTTCCACTGAGGTAAGTGATAAACGAGGTGAATAGATCTCTTTACTGAAGAACACTGGTGCCTACTCTGAAGAAAAGCCTACAGGGTAAGGAACAAAACCACTCATGGCTTTTTAGTCTAACCTCCCACTGTTCTTCACTGCAATGTACTGGAAATATAATGGAACACCACTCCCCACAGAAGACATTTACCAGAAAGTCCCTGTTTTCCTCCTTCAGTACTCTGTTTCTCCTTACCCTTTCCAGATTATACCTCCTCAATGGCAGGATCATGCTGAACCATGCAGAGTGCACACTGCACACCAGTGCCAAACTACATGCTTGAAGACACAAGAAAAGTTACTGCTCTTGCTCTCTTCTCTTCTCCGCTTGCTCTGCCCCCTTACCCTCTCCCTCTCTCCCATTTCCCTCCACCCTTTCTCCATGTGCTCATGGCCTGCCTCTACTCCTATTCTCTCTTTCTCTCTGACTTTATCTGTCTCAACTCCCTCAATCCTCCCCCCCTGCCACGCCTTAAATAAACTGTACTCTATACTAAAAGAGAGGGGAGGGACTTATCTACTCCTCTCTCTCAAGCTCCTGGTATTCTCCATGATCTACTTTGGCCCTCACCTTCTCTTTCTCTTTTTGGGTTTTTGAGACAGTCTCACTAGTTAGCCCAGGCCAGCCTTAGACTTTTAATCTTCCTGCCTTCATCTCCTGTGTGTGAGACTACAGGTGTGTGCCATATAGCTACTGTTCAGTTTCTTTTTCTTCATTTTGTTTTGAGAGAGGGTCTCATGTGGTTTTGAACTTGTGACCCTTCTCTTGCTCTACTTCCTACATGCTCTCAAGTCTTAAGACTCTTTATTTTTTATTCTTAAGGCTATTTTTTTTAACTTTAAGTTGCCTTTTAACTTCAACCATATTAAAACCTGGAAGGTCTACATCCTTCTTCATTACTGCTTAGTAATGCTGAAAATTCTGAAGAGTAGAATTTCTATCAGGAGGCAACTTTATATAGAGGCTGAAGTCAAGGACACAAGATACCACTCTGAAACCTGTCAGTTCACTACATTAGAATGTCACACTAGAAGTGGACAACAGTAAATATGTCCTAAATTGCTGGGAAAATAAGTCTAAGCTCAGAGAAATGGGACATTCCAGAGATCTGATAAACTGTGTGGTAGTGAGAACTTGGCATTTAAGTACAAGCCAAACCAGACTGTCCTCAGAATAGACATGAGCTACATATTCATGAACACTGGGACTCCCAATCGGGATCATGCACAGGCCAAACAAGGCATATGCTGGAATCAAAGGACACAGAGACGCCAATGAAGGAAGCTGGAGTGTAGAGATGGGAATGGGACAAACATGTTGAGAAATGGGCAAGAAATAAGGGCTTTGGTGAAGGCTGCCTGGCTTCCAGCATGTGGTTTCAGGAGACATAGTCTGTCATCTCAGTAACTCATCACAGCCATCTAACACAGCTAATCTGAGTAGGTGTCTGTTTCTTTTACAAAGCTCCTCACTTCAATTCCTTCGGGTCTTTGAAATTTATAATTTCCAGGTTTTCAGTGATGAAGGAGCTGTCTGTACACTATTTTTCATTCCTATCAAGGTCTGGGGCAGACAATGCTAACTAAATAGATTAACATTCCTGTTGTGAATATATTAGTGTTCGTCCTCCTGAGAGAACTAAAACTCCCAAGAAGGCTCAGTCAGGTTAGGTTCCAAGGCCAAACAAATTCAGGACAGATCAGCTCAGAATCAGAGTTCTCTGAATTTCAGAAATGCAGATATGTAACTATGGATGTGTAAATATGACAACACTGCAGAAGTCAAGCTGCCTGTGTAACCCTGTCTTAAGTGACCATTACTCTTGAGAAAGATGAGAGAATTCTCTTTATGTTGTATTTTAAATTATGGGAATTAGAAATACCTTGCCTTGTTTTTGTTGCTGTTGTTGTTATGAAACTCTCTATTACTATACAGAATAGATTTTCTAAATGGTAAGCTTCATAATTTTCTTCAGAGTACAGCTAACGTATGTCTTTCTTTGTGACAATGAACACATATTGTTGAATGCACCTTAAGATTCATTTCCTTTTATCCTTTTATGTTTTTTCATAACTAATTACATTTAAATCCCATGGTACATATTATTCAAATGCATGTCACATAGCATACCTCTGAATTCAGGTGTGAAATGAAGTGTCTGAAGAAGAGAGCTGAGGTAACAGGTTCCACCCTGATTTCTGATTCCACTTAAATTGGTGAATTCTCTAGGGGTAGGCGGCTCCAAACCTTTAGTCTTTAATTTCTTCCCTCTTCCATACTGACTACTTGATACACTGGAATAATCCTCTTCAAATAGGTTCCCAAACATGGTGGAACTAAACGCTATCCTTTAAAGAAAATGATATGTTACATAAATGTTTTCATTCTTGAAATGAACCTCCACCCCCAATTTTCTCTTATTATTTGAGCGTAGTTGTTTTGTTAAATCGTTCTTCAGAAAACACAGAAGTTTGTGTTTTGGAGAAAGCGAGACCTGACTTGTCTTTCCTACCTACAAGGGGTCCTGATGAACCTGTGTGATCCTGGACAAGTTATTTAGCTAACATTTACTTCTATGTAAAATGGGGCTGCACATGTTTTATAGGGTAAAATGTCACATGCCAAAAGAAAGGTTACTGAGTACAAAGGTCTTGGCCCACAAGAAACGCTAACAATTCTTGGATTCCACATCACTAAATGGGGGGGGGGGGAGAGAGAGAGAGAGAGAGAGAGAGAGAGAGAGAGAGAGAGAGAGAAAGAGCAGAGTAGCATTCATCAATTATGGAATCTCAGCTTCTCCCATCCCTTTATAAACTGTACCAGATCACAGCGTTTCAGTGACTTAAACCTATCACATTAATCTTCTTGACAGTAGTTTCAGCACTTTGGCCCCAAACTAGAGAGCCAGGAGTAAGTACCTTGAGGAAGAAAAACTCTGGTCATTAGAGCTATGGAGTCCAATGGCCTTCCAAAACATCCCCAGGAATCCAAACCCAAAACTGGGGACTTGCGGCAATCTGTCCTGTTTTTTGGTGAAGGGGCATTTGTGGTAAAACGCTGAGAACACTCTCTTAAGTGACAGGAATGGCCAAAATGCAGTTCTTTCCCTTCCCAACACAGTCCTCTGAACAAAAAGCTCAAGAAATGGAACTCGCGAGGCCGGCCTCGAGCTAGCTCGCGGGCGGGCTTCCCGTCACGCCGCTCCAGAGGCCTTCCCGCCCACCAAGCCGCCCAGCGCCCAGGAGCGCGACCAGGCGCGCGTCCCCGCGGCCCGACCCCTGACGCGCCGCCAGCAGAGGCCCGGCGTCTCTCCCCAGGCCTCCGGGCCGTCCCTACGCTGCCCTCGTCCCTCCCTGCGCCCAGTTCCCCAGCCCCACTTACTGCCTATAGCCCAGACCCCCGCCCCAGCCACAGCACAGAGTAAACGAACTCGCTCCGAACGGGCACCGCCATGCCGGGGAGGCCGTGTCTCTGGAAAGTGATTTCCAACCCCCCACCCCCCCACCCCAGATGCGAACTACACTTCCCAGGGTGCGTCGCGCCACGCGGAGATTTATGGGTAGTTATATTGCTGAAGGGCTGGTGAGTCCCGCAGAGACTGCTCTTTTCCAGACACCTTACATGTTAACATTTGTATTAACTGCTGCCTGCAAAAAGCGTTGGAGCCACATTCTGTTAGAGCTTTCACCGTTTAAATGAGTATGTATTTATATAGTCTCTGCTCTAGGATAACAACCTTAAAACAGTTTTTCCTCCTCAAAGTATATCTCTGATACAAAACTTGTGAAAATGCTCTGCATTCTGTGAACCATCGTCTTCAATCCACCTTAAGTAGTTTATATATAACCATGCACACATATGCACACATATTCACTTCAAAACTGTCTCTCCTACTGGAGCTCTTTGGATGGGTTACTTCCCATCCTTTGCACAGGTCCCATTTGTATCTCTCCTCCAACCGCTATCAGGATGTGAATGAAACAGGTAAAATCTAATTTTTATTTCAGCTGAGAGTTTGAGAGATGGAGAATAGGAATAAAGATGGAGGGAGATGGGGATTGAGGGTGGGAGAGTCCAAGTGACCATCAGTCCAAGGGATTTGTCTTTGCAACATTTGAGGGAGGCTGGTGTGGCTAGAAAGCTAAGGAAGTGTTGGAAGGAAAGGACTGGAGATGACGATTGGCTAGGAGCAAGGGGTCTGGGCCAGAAAATGGACTTGGAGAGTACACAGCTCTCAGTACTTCAGGCTGAGCACCGCTTTGCTTTTTAGCAACCTCCTCTTCACTTTGCTTTCCTGGCTTTCTGTCTTATGGTACTTCATCCTCCTATTTAAAATCGCAGCTAGACCTTAAACTTTTATTCCCTGACCAAAACCCAACACTGTAAGCCAAGATCCACAGACATAGGTGGCTTCCATTCTGGGCAGCTATATCCCCTTACACCCACGTGCTTTTTAGTTCGGTTTTGATTGGCTTTTTTTGTAGGTTGTTTGTTTTTTGTACTTTATTTTGTTTTGTTTGAAACTGTACACTGTAAGACCCAGAAACGCAAGAACTCCCTCACGTTCTGACTCAGGAGAGGCAACACCCCAAATCACTGACGAGAAACGGTCTTGATGAAAACTGCAAGAGGACTTTTATTCCAAGAGCGCTCTGGGACCCACCGTGTACACAGGACCGTGGTCCCCCCCCCCCCCAGTAGCTGGATAAAGGGGATATTTAAACGAAGAAACCACAACTCAAGGGGTGGGGAGGGTGAAAAATACCAGTTAAGAGTCAAGGAATACCTGGTAATTGTTCGGGTTATCTCTCAAGATAGTTACTATGAGCCTTTAACAACAGCACATTTGCATAGTGGGTTCCAGCAACCGGTGGATCAGGTGGATCAGGGTGACTTTCTTTGAACGAACACTTCCTGAACCCAAGAAGCGGATGGGTAGAGGAATGTCAATGTCTGTGGGTTCCAGCAGCGGAGGTCCAGTCCTTCATTAACGAAGGAACCCAGGAAGCAGATGGGTGGTGGAATGTCACTATCTGTTAGCATGCCTTGGAGCATTGAGTCACAAAGGTCACATATTCCCAGGCCTGGGCTAAGGCCTAGTTCTTCAACACAAGCTAGGGTCATAGGGAAAGAGGGGACCGATGATGAGAGAATAACTCTGTTAGATTGGCCTGGAGGCAAGTGTGGGGACATTTTCTTTTTTTTCTTTTTCTTTTTTTTCTTTTTTGGTTTTTCAAGACAGGGTTTCTCTGTAGGCCTGGCTGTCCTGGAACTTGCTGGCCTTGAACTCAGAAATCCCTCTGCCTCTGCCTCCCGAGTGCTGGGATTAAAGGCGTGTACCACCATGCCCGGCTGGGGGACATTTTCTTGATGAATGATTAATGTGGGAGGACCCAACCCACTATGGGTGGTGCCAACCTTGGGAAGGTGGTCCTGGGTTGTATAAAAAAACAAACTGAGGGGCTGGTGAGATGGCTCAGCGGGTAAGAGCACCCGACTGCTCTTCCGAAGGTGATAAGTTCAAATCCCAGCAACCACATGGTGGCTCACAACCATCCGTAACGAGATCTGGCTCCCTCTTCTGGAGTGTCTGAAGACAGCTACAGTGTACTCACATATAATAAATAAAATAAATCTTAAAAAAAAAAAAAAACAAAAAACTGAGTGACCCAGGGGGAATGAGCCAGAGAGCAGGGTTTCTCCATGGCCTCCACTTCAGGGTCTGCCTCTAGTCCCTGCCTGAGTTCCTGCCCTGCCTTGAGTTCTTTTCTCCCCACGTTGCTTTTAGTGATGGTGTTCATCACTGCAATAGAAAGCAACCTAGGACACCCTAGCCTCTTTGTTATGTTCTGACTCGTAGTCCCATTCCACCACCTGTCCACGTTCTCCTTCTCGCTCTGGGGTCAACTTACTGCAAGTGGCCATACCCCAAAGTTATCTTATCTCTTGGATTGGCTTACTTTCTGTGCACGTTCTCCAATTCTGGGCACCTACTGTTCAATCCTCACCCACCCACCCACATTTCTCACACTTTAGGTGTCTCCACAGACAGTATCTTCTAGATTTGTCTGACCCACTTTATTTTCTGTTCTTTTGCAGTTAAAATTGTAGTTTGTTCCATCCTTTTGATTTCTCTTACACAATGAGGCAATACCCACCAATTGAGATGCATTCGTTTCCATAGCTCCTTCTAACTTTTAGATTTTTTCGTATATCACAGAAACCTGTTGTTCTACAAAAGTCATGGTAATCATTCTCATATTTTCTAGGATCTTTGGTCAATATCTGTGTTCTTTTTTTTTTTTTTTTTTGGTTTTTCGAGACAGGGTTTCTCTGTATAGCCCTGGCTGTCCTGGTGTAGAGTAAAAATTTTTAGCTAGGCTCCCATAGACTAGGCTAAGAAAGTTAAAATGGAATCAATTGTGCTCCTATAGAGTAAAGAAATCTTTAGCTGTTTGTGACAACATAAACTTTGCACCCTCAGGCTGAGTGACTATTCCAGGAACTTAAAAAATACCTTTCCTTTCCTGGAACCACCACAGAATGTTCCAACGCCCTCTGAATGTCACCGCGACCTCTGTGGAATGTTTCAACGCCCCAGGAGACCTCCCCCCCCCCCCCGCGAGTTTGTGGCTTTTGCCCTTATAAGCTTTGTAAAATTTCGGGTCAGGGTCGACTCCCCTGTCTCCTGCGTGGGATACGGGTCGTCGTCGTCGGGTCGTCGTCCCGGAGCTCTGATTAAAAATCCTCTTGCATTTTGCATCAAGACGGATCTCTCGTGATTCTTGGGGTGTGTGAACAGCCCGTGTTTGGAGTAGGGGTCTTTCTGGTTTGATCTTACACTGGAACTCACTTTGTAGACCAGGCTGGCCTCAAACTCAGAAATCCGCCTGCCTCTGCCTCCCAAGTGCTGTGATTAAAGGCGTGCGCCACCACGCCGTGTAATTTTTGATATACTACAAAATTTCTTTTAAAAATTCTGTGGGTCCTTGTTTGGATTTTGATGGACTTTTATATTTTATTTAAATTCCTCTACTTGGGAAACCCTTCACCTGTTTCTTTCAAAATGCACTGTCTGTGCTGATCCAACTTACCTGTCCTGCACTGTTTGACTTCCAGCTAGGTTCAATTGTTGGAACAGCTTCTGTTGGCAGGGGTTATGAATGGGTTATTCTTTTTTTTTCCTGAGATAGGGTTTCTTTGTGTAGCCCTGGATGTCCTGTAACTCACTCTATAGGTCAGGCTGGCTTTGAACTCAGAAATCCACCTAACTCTGCCTCCCAAGTGCTGGGATTAAAGGCATGCGCCACCACTGCCTGGCATGAATGGGTTATTCTTGATGGATGCATTGAGATTCCTTAGCTGCCTTGCCTACCATTAACCTCTTCTGTGGCTAATTAAATATTTTAAAAGAGTGTTAATGTCTGATCAGTGGAATTAGTGAGTTGAAAAAAAAAAAAGAAAGAAAAAGAAAAAAGATTCTCAAGCCCGGTGCTCTAGACACATCCACAGAAAGTCAATTGAAATAGATGATAGTCATATACCATCGAATCCCTGGGATAGTCCTGTAGGTGAGTTTTCTATTTTAACTTAGCCACAGAGAAAGGAAGGGAAGTAGGATCCTGCTGCAAACAGAGCAGGAGAAGCAGCAGTGCCTATTCATGGCAGAGTTGCTTATAACAGACAATCGCACTGCCAACCAGGAGGTCATGAACAACCCTCCCAGGGCTTGCTTCCTTGGAAGCTGGTTGCCGGCTTGTTTCTGAGGAGAGAGTTTTCATTACTCTGAGCACACGTCCCAATAATTGTTTCTGGAAAAAAAAAACCTCCAAAAAGTTAATGTCTCTTCAAATTTACTCTCACTTTAATCTTTCTGAGCTCTCAAAGTCTAAGATCACTGATTAAAATTCTGTCTCAATACTTATATTGCAGAACACGATTCTCTCTATAGCTAAGAGCATATGCCATTCTTTTCAGGAAAACTAAGTGTTTTAGCAGTTGCTGTTCATTAATCATTGATCTTCTGAGTTCAATCATTGGCAGTGGGCATAATATTTTATCAATATGAAGACACACCTGTGGGACATCTGTGCTTGCATTTCTCCACTTGTGTTATAAGAACACAGGGTCACATCAACTGGATCCCCCTGGGCTGCACTTCTCCCATGGCTCCTGCAGGTTTTCCAGCTTCCCTTCCTCTGTGTGTGTGTGTGTGTGTGTGTGTGTGTGTGTGTGTCTGCTGCTGGGCTCTAGATGATCACTGGAAAACTCAGGACAGTAGCATATTTTCTCTATCACAACATCCATCCTGTAGTTTCTTCGAACTCTTATTTTCACACTGTAGGAGTTTGTTTAATGACAAGAAGTTAGTGGAGTACTTGAAGCAGAGATCTTTTGATTCAGTGTTTCTGGATCCTTTTGATGTGTGCGGCTTAACTGTTGCCAAGTGCTTCTCTCTCCAGTCTCTGGTCTTCAGCAGGGGAATATTTTGCCACTACCTTGAAGAGAGTGCCCTGTGCTCCATTCCCCAGTCTTATGTTCATAGATGTTTCTCAAAAGCCACAGGCACCATGACTTTCAAGGAGAGAGTATGAAACCATCTCTCCTACTTTGAAGAACATTCATTTTGCTCCTATTTTTCAAAACAGTTGTCAAAATTGCCTCTGAAATTCTGCAGACCCCAGTGACTATGAGAGACCTCTTCAGCCCAGTGTCCATTTGGTTGTTATGTACTGACTTTGTGTTGGAGTTCCCCAGACCTGTGATGCCCAACAAGGTTTTTATTGGCAGAATCAACTGCCTCCAGGGGAAGCCACTTTCTTCTTTTTTTTTTTTTAAAGATTTATTTATTATTATAAATAAGTACAGTGTAGCTGTCTTCAGACACACCAGAAGAGGGTGTCAGATTTCTTATGGATAGTTGTGAGCCACCATGTGGTTGCTGGGATTTGAACTCAGGACCTTTAGAAGAACAATCAGTGTTCTCAACCGCTGAGCCATCTCTCCAGTCCGGAAGCCACTTTCTTTTTTTTTTTTTGGTTTTTTGGTTTTTTTGAGACAGGGTTTCTCTGTATAGCCCTGGCTGTCTTGGAACTCACTTTGTAGACCAGGCTGGCCTCAAACTCAGAAATCCACCTGCCTCTGCCTCCCAAGTGCTGGGATTAAAGGCGTGCGCCACCACTCCCAGCCGGAAGCCACTTTCTAATGTATGTTATATATGCTTTAGCACATGAAGAGAACCCTAGCTTTGGACAATAAATAATTCCATATGAATCTTTGACTTGTTGTTATATTAATTACATCTTAGATTTCTTCCTGGGTTAGAGTACTTTTGGCCATTCATTAATAGAGCAAAAAATTATATATTGCTTCCTTGTTGACATGTTTGAGTATATTCATGGTATAATTAGATAGAACTTTGAAGCATAATCCAGATTTAAATTTGTGTGTGTGTGTGTGTGTGTGTGTGTGTGTGTGTGTGCGTGCATGTGTGTGAGAGATGAAAATTGATAGTGGATGAAGAGGCCTTATGTGAAGCAGAAAGGGGAAAGAGAGAATTCTGGGATACATTATACATCAAAGTATGAAGGGAACTTATTAGACTGAGGGAGATCAGTAAAAGGGGCCAGAGGAAGGGTGCAAGGCCTGACTGGGCAGGTTTTATCCTCTGAGCACTCATCATGATTAGGGGGAACCAAGATATCCTTGATGCAGTTGCCAAAGCTCTGATAATCGAGAGCTACCTGACTCTCCTGCTTGCAGCACTGTCTATATTCCAGCCACCCAAGCTGTTTTCTGTCTCTCAAACCACCACACTTTACTCTTCTTTGGGGCCTCATGGCTATTGCCTTCTCTGGAATCCTGTTTCTCTCACATGTATCTGTGCAGAACTCTTTTTGAGTCTGGTCTCAGTGATATCTTTAGGGAAACTTTCCATGATCACTATAAACAGCTGAAATTCAATCTCATGGTGGTTGGAGGCCTTTGTCTCCTGGGATGACTTATCACAATGCTGACTTGTAAGTTATTTTCAAATCTCTCTGTCTGTTCTATCATTCCTCCCTGTGCATCAACATCTCCAGGGCAGAAATCAGAAGCCTGGTGTCAGGAGATCTTCTGTTGGACATATAAAAACAAGGCTGGAATATAGGGCTGTGCCTAAGGATTTTGTCCTCTTGCTTTATGTCATTTTTTATGATTGGCAAATTGTGCCATTCCCAAGTCCAAAGGGACTTATGAGACATGATGCTGGAAAATGGTGGCTAATGTCCAGTCTTTCAGTCAGTAACCCTAAGTGTACCCCAAAACAGACATACACATGAGCATACCTCTTCCATCCCAAACTTTCAAGTGGTTACCCACACAAACGAAGACCCTTTGGTACATAGCATGGATGTAGAATAACTACAAATCTGATTTTTTAATAAATAAAATCCTGGTATCCAATAAGTTATTAGAGTGCTTAAAGAGAGTTTGCCTAGAACTCAGAAGTCCGCCTGCCTCTGCCTCCTGAGTGCTGGGATTAAAGGCGTGCACCACCACGCCCAGCTCAAAGAGAGTTCTTTCGATACTGTGTTTCTGGATCCTTTTGATGTGTGTGCCTCCTCACTAACTGTTGCCAAGTGCTTCTCTCTCCCACCCATGGTCTTCACCAGAGTCTTTGTCACTGTGTTGATGATGGTACTCAGTGCCCCCACCCTCCTTCTTGCATTCTCAGAACTCATAACTATCTTCAAAAGACCCTAGTGTGAGGGACAGGAACAGTGGTGTCTCCACAGTTAGTAGGTATGTCAAGGTGGGAAGTGTCAATCCTCCAGGTACATAAAGATAACAGTCCCACTTTGATGCAATGTCCTGGTTAGGAATGGGACAGAGTCATGGATGTCTGAAGCAGAATGATGCCTTCAGGAAGAATTCTGTGCTCTCCTCTTCCTCACATTTGGAGAAATGAAGTGGGAAAAAATTAAAATGTGATTATAAGCCTATTGGTAAGAGAGCATAAAGACCAATGCTGGTAGAGATGGGAGACTCGGTGGGTCATTAATGTTGAAGAGGGAAGAAGGGGAAGGGGGATGGCAGATGAGTGTGGTTGAGTATGTTTATTACAAGGAGGGATTTACAAGGAGGGATGGGGATGAAGGACTTCTTTTCCTTTTTTTTTTTTTTTTTTTTGGTTTGTTTTTCGAGACAGGGTTTCTCTGTATAGCCCTGGCTGTCCTGAAACTCACTTTGTAGACCAGGCTGGCCTCGAACTCAGAAAACTGCCTGCCTCTGTCTCCACTGTTAGCACCAGGATAATCCAATCCCCGCCTAACTATGTGACCCTTGACCTGTGTTGCCAGGACAACCACCTTCAATCCCACAGTCCACTTGGCTCAGTCTCCACCCTCAATGGTGTGATGTCATTTTCTGTACAAATTAGGAAGTCACCTCCTCCTCCTTCTCTTTTTCTTCTCTCTCTTCTCTCCCCCCTCTGTCTCTCTTTCTCCTCTTCTCTGCCCCCCTCCTCAATAAACCTCTTCCACGTGGAACTACCTTGGCCTGGTCTACTGTTTGGTTAATCCTCCCAAAACATATACAGATATGATATTTTTCATATCATCCAGAGTGCTGGGATTAAAGGCGTGTGCCACCATGCCCAGCTGGGACTTCTTTTTCAAAGCCATTTTGGTCAGCCTCATGATCACACAATGGAAGTATTGGGATCACCATGAAGGAGTGCCTGCCTCATCACATTTCAGTCTTTAGTTGGGATGAGAATACCAAATTCCTGCTGGGAATGTACTGAGACCCAGTTGTAAAATACCAGGTTAGAACTTGCCTATGATGGGCTGTGTGCAGGCACCCCTCCAATGCGATGACAGATAGCTCCAAATTAGGGTTCGGGATCAATTAGGAGGATGTTATCATCAGGAAACTTAAAAGAGAATTCAGACTAAATGATCCTTGAAAGGACTCTAGCCAGGTGAAACATTTCATCTGTTAGCACATCCCAAAGTAGGAAAGTGGTTCTTGATGGCCAGTGTTTTACAGCAGTGCTACTTAAACTATCTGGTTAAGGAAAAACAAGAACAACTCAAATTTATTATTATTTTATCATAGATAATAGAGACTGTATAAAAGAGAAAATATAAGACCCCTGGTGATGGACTTGGTTGACCAGGCAAACACCCATTGCTATGAGAGTCTCATCACGGGTGCTGCATCAGCTCCTTGGTGCTGGAACCTGCACTACGTGCTGTAAACAGACCCAGAACAGCACAGGTTTGGAGTTAAGCCAAAGACTTTGCGTGACTGCTGCTCAGTCAGAGATAAAACAAGATTAGAGTTCTTAGTTAAACGTGCTAATATATTGCCAAATGTCCTAATGACTCAACTCGAGGACTAAGTCCAATGTTACCTGTTTGGGAATTTGGCAATATTTCAGTTCTTAATCTACAATGACATCTAGAAGTCCTAAGCCAGATGAGACCTCAAAGTCTTCAGCAAAGATGAGCCCATGGTTATTTTACCTGGAGCAAATAAACATGGTCATCACAATTGTAGGGCTCAGACCTTGACAGACTTTAGAGGCTCAACTCTCTTCTATCTTCTTTCTAGATGTCTATTGAGAAGCCACGCTCAGAAATAATTCATCCTTTCCTGGAAGGAAAAAAAAGGAATCTTTCCATTGACTATCAAGCAGCCAGTTTTAGAGATACTGCTTTTGTCGCGGATGGTTTCTGGATTATTGATTTACCAGGGTCCTGAGGTAGGACAGAATTCCTAGTCTTAGTGCGTGTCAGCAAAGCATCGAATTCTCAGATCTGTAAAGTTGCGACACCAACAAGAGCAATGTAGAGTTGTTTTGGCTCTGTCCCAGCCCTTCCTGATAAAATGGGTCCTTCAGTGAGCAGCTAGATTTGCTGTGACCTTCTTCAGCATTCTATACCTCTTCCTCTTGACTGACTTCTTCCTCGTTGTCTACCCTTTTTAGCCTACCTTCTTATGGTGTACAGACAACACATGACGCTGTAAGGCCCCCACCCCTCGGTCAGTGGTACTTACATTGAGACTCCCCAAGAGAGACACTGAGAAGCAGATAAATTGCAAAAGCAAGAGGTTTATTTTCTGATGTGTCAGGGTCAACCTTGAATTAGTCCCTCAAGGTGAGTGAGGAGGCAATGACCCTGAGTGACGATTACAAGCAGTTTTTAGTAGTTTTTAGGGGCACAGGTTACACCAGCAGTTACTTATTGGCTAAGCATATTGACCTTTAAATCTATTGGCTAGCATGCATTGGCACACATTTAAACTCTACCTGGGACTTTTTCAGAGGGTCAGGTTGCTGTGGACTGGCCTCAGTCGGCAGGCCCCTCAATTCCGCAAGAGAATCAAGAGTCCAGGTGGGCAGGGAGTCAGCGAAAAGGGTGACAAACAGACTGGAACACAAGGGAATGTTGTATCTGAATGTAATTTCTCAAAGCGAGCACCAGACTTATAATACAGAAGACAAGCAAGAAAGCTAGGCAAATATGTCAGCCAAGGTACATCACGATGCATAATGGTTCTTTACACAAAACAAAGAAAATGCATACATAAAAAGATGGTGGGAGTCAGGCAGTGTTTACAACTGAGATAGGAACAGCCCTATCTAAGACCAGCTAAACACAGGAGCCAGGTGAATGCTCTCATGCAATGCTAGTCTATTGTTAAACCCACCACTAGGGGTCCTTAGTAAATACCTAATTATGCTATTCCTCTGGGCCTAGTGAAAAACATGCACCAGGGGAATTCTGTTCTACTAACCCTTTCATGAAAAATACAATGCTTCAAGCTGGGTGTGGTGGCGCATGCCTTTGATGCCAGCACTTGGGAGGCAGAGGCAGGCAGATTTCTGAGTTCGAGGCCAGCCTGGTCTACAAAGCGAGTTCCAGGAGAGCCAGAGCTACACAGAGAAACCCTGTCTCGGAAAAAAACAAAAAAACAAAAAAACAAAACCAATACTTCAGTTCCTCCTAAAACCACAACCCACCTACTTTCTACTATTATGTAATGTAGGCTGCCATTCATGTCTGTAATGAGAATTCTAAGTTTACTATTTTGAATTAGTCGTGAGAATACTAGCTCCTATCCGGTAAACTGAGATGCCTGATTACTAACTGGGGCATTTTGAATGGATGAATAACATTCTTACAAAATTCCAACCCCAGGGTCAGCTCAAGGACTGCCTAGGACATTGGTGAAAGCCAGGGAGTAAAGTTCAACCTGATTTAGGTATTGTAAAATCATTTCTTGGAGGCACCTATAATAAAACTATACTGAAAGAAAGCACACAGATCCGTACACCAATACAGGGACAGGTTTGGAGCATTTGTGCTATGGGAATGCCAAGGTTCCAGGAGGCTAAGTTTCCATGAAACTCGTTGCCTTGGGACTGCATCCCAGCCTTTAGGCCTGTCACACAGACTTCGCTGGAGTGGGTGTGGCATCAGGTGAGACTGTCAGTCAGTACATTCTGAGAATTTTTACTCCAGAATGTTCCTGTTGGATTGAGAATGGAACTTGACCTACCCTTGACCCCAGGCAAGAGGGGAAAGCTGTAAGGAAGGCGAGGGACTGGAAAAAGCATACAGGTTCTCTCAGTGCGTACTGAGACTCCTTATAGGCAGTGAATTCTGAATTCTAAAAATCAAAATTCATTTTTTCAAAACTGGTATTGCAGTAGAGGACATAATTCTTTCCAAAGAAAAGATCACACTTTTTTTTTTTTAATTTGGAAAGCACACAGGTAGATATTTCAGCTAGTGAAGTTCATTAATTTTTATTCTTGAGAGTGACTCATTACCACTGAATTTAATTTTCCTCATGCATATGAAAACTGTCTTCGCTGCCTGTGCTTTGTTGTCTGTTTTCTCCTACTGTGTCTTAACCCCATCCTTATATGGAGATGTTGTTATAATTGCCTTCCTATTATAGGAAGTTTCCACCGTACTAGGTTTCTACATGGCCACTCAAATACTCTTCAATTTTAACTGGCTCTCCCCCTTATGTTCTCACTCAGTATCATCTCTCTCCAAGTTTTGCCTCCTCCCCAGCCTCCAGTCCACCCATAAAATATATTGTGCCCCTATCCCAGGCAGGTCCATGTGCCCCTCCTAGTCCCTGATGTTGGGGGGGGGATGGGTTTGTGCACTGTGTATTCAGATGCAGATTGCTGGGGCCAGAGACCTGGTAGTAGTCTGGACATTGTCATTGTCATTATTATTGGAGTGTCTATAATCTCAGAGTTGTGTAAAAATCGTTTCTTTCCCTCTGATTGGCAATGGCTGGGCAGAGAAGAGGGGAGGCAGGACTTCTGGTCCCAATGGGGACCAGAGAGAGTAGATGGACCATGTAGTTGGACTATGAGGATTCACCATGAACAGGTTGTCAGCACCATGAGGAAACTGATGGAGCAGGAGCAGCCAGGGCAAGACTAAGATGGCAAATAATGGGGCAGGTAGCTGGGTGGTAGGCAACCATAGAGGGTTATGATGGGCATCTGCTCCACTATAGTGCTTTGTAGCTTGTTACTAAATTTATTAGGTCTCTGTGTCATTACTTGGGAGCTAGAGCAGGTGGGAAAGCCCTTGAAAGATCCTAAGAAAATGTAACAGGCCTCAAAGACCCCGAAACTAGAAAGAGATTTCATTATTAGTAGAAAGCCTTTACATAGCTAAACATAATAGCCTGAACATTTCTTGAATCTGTGTGCTTGTCCCTACTGTTCTTTGAATGCATGTATTTGCCAACTGCTATAGCTCACTGCCAAGAGTTTGTGGTAAGAATCTCACTTTGCAGCTGTGCACCCGAGCATAAAGATCTTCCGTGTACCCATTTCTTCTGTAGAAAGAATGGATGTTGTCAAATCAGAAAAATCCCCTACTCCCTCCTCCTCCTTCTCTCCCTCTTGAGGAACCATAAAAACTGGGTCCTTTTTTCCCTCAGGGTCGACCCCCCTGTCCCCTGCGTGGGATACGGGTCGTCCC
>LR749630.1:1906803-2125202 GCA_902729485.2 Mus minutoides | reverse complement strand
AGCTGCATAGTTCAAGTTTGCATGTTTACCAGGAACACTCAGAGTCCAGGTTGAATACAGGAGCCCTGCAACCCCAGTATTCAGGAGAATGGACCTTTAGGCTGAGCCACATCCCAGGCCAGTCCAAGGCTTGGGGCTTATGGGAAGGAGGCCAGCACTCACTAAGCCTACTTCATTACATCATTGCTGATCCTGATCCAGCATAAGAGTGCTTTAGGCTTCGGTGACTCTCATCCATGACTGTAAGCAGAACTCTCAGTAGACCCTGCTTTACAATCAAGTCGTCTCATTTTGGGTGTGAAATATCTTCCTTTACTCCCACACTGAACAACAAGCAGCAGCTTCCAAAACTGTTCCCTGTTGATTATAGAGAAACCCAGAACCCCAGCAGAGCCTCAACCCCTCCTTGTCTGGGACAAGCTGACTCAGCAATGTTTCTTATCTGATAGTATAGTGAGTGCTCCTTGTGGATGGGGATGGAGACTTTAGAGTTACCCAGTAGGGTGACAGTCAGAAATGTTGCATTGAAAATCCAAATACCAGGCAATGCTCAGAGCTCAGGCCAGCCTGTTAGAATGTGGCCAGCAGAGAATTAGGCCATGCAATGAACTGGGTTTGCACAGCTTTGGTTTTTTAAATGGAGGAGAACCAGATATGAAATATGATGTCTTCTAAAGAGAGAGTTCTGTCACAGTTTTCTAGGAGAGAAACAAGATGAGGAATATGTTGGCTGAAATCAGGATTGATAAGGCACCAAGGGTAGATTTATCCTTTAATGATTAATGTCTGGGAGCTGGTGCCACCCAATGGTGTAGAAGGTTGAATGCAAGATTAGAGGAGTAAGAGTCCAATGCTAGGGTCATAACCCTGTGAGGACACCTGATGCTGGGCATCCACTGAGGTGAAGATGGGACTTTCTGAATGAATGGGAGGACACACTCTCCTCTGCAGGGAGAGTGTCTAGCTTGCACAAGCTCCCCCAACCCCCACTCCCCATTTTAGAAGAAGAGAGAATGGCAGCCTCTGGATTGCCTCAGGCTCTTCTCCCTCTCCTGCATTTTCTTCATTAGTGATTGGTAGGGCCCAGGCCATGAGAGGCAGGGCCAGGCCATGGGAGGTGTGGTTCTGGGTTGTATGATGGAGCAGACTGAGCAAGCCATGAGGATCAAACCTGTCAACAGCATTCATCCTTGGCTTCTGCTTCAGTTCCCGCCTTCAGGTTCCTGCCTGGAGTTCCTGCCCTGCCATCCTTTACAGAGGTACTGTGCCCTAAGAGTGGAAAGCTGAAAGAAAACCTTTCCTTCCCAAGTTGCTTTTCCTATGTGTTTTGTTTTGTTTTGTTTTGTTTTGTTTTTGTTTTTTTTTTTAATCACAGCAACAGAAGTCCTAACTAAGACAGTCTTTTAGCCTTGAAATGAGCCTCTGCCCTAGGCTGTTTAAGTGAGCATTCACTTGAATTCAGGTCTCCCACTCTGTTGCTTCCTTGGAAATGACTTATAACGACAGACCTGTGTGTTTTCATTCCCATTCTGGCTTATTCAGTGTTTCAAAGACTTTGCTTGTTTATATTGAAAATAATGATAGCATAGAATATAAAGATGCATGCTGAGGGGTTTTTTTGTGTAAAATGTATATAGTACTTTATCAAGCAAAATAATCTACTCATTAAACAGTATAGTTTTCAAAAATGTTATCACAATTACAATTTTGCTTAATATTTTAAAAATCAAAATAATAACAAACTTTCCTCATCCTCATGACTAGTTGAAATAATTTGTGGGGCTGGAGATATGATTCAGTGGTTGAGGCTTTCTCTTACTTTTCAAAAGACCCAGAGTTAAATCCCATGAACCCCATCACAGCTCTAAAGTAACTCCAGGCCCACAGATTTCTTCTGATCCCCACAGGCACTGCATTCATGTGGGGTATATACATACATGGAGCAAAACACTCCGACATAAATAATAATTAATAATTTTCAAAGAGCACACAAAATAATCTTTAATATACCTGTCTCAAAAATATCAAGTAGACTTTATTATTCAAAAATACTTGCAAATATGCCAGGTGGTGATGGTGCATGGCTTCAATCCCAGCACTCAGGAGGTGGAGACATGCAGATATGGGTACACTCAAGGACAACCTAGTCTACAGAGCAAGTTCTAGGACAGCCAGGGTTACTCAGAGAAACCCCATCTCAAACCACCAAACCAAAATGAAAATACCTTGTAGATAAATCAAAACATCACATACCGAAGTTAACCAGACCCAGTATCTATCCAGCTCACGGAGCTTCTGTCTACTTAGAGCAACTATTCTCAATCCATGCTGTGCTGAAGGTCAAAGGCTTTGTTGTAGGTGAGTATTTGTCCCACATTCTTGTGTATTTGGTAAATGAAAGATTTTCAAGCAATTGACGGGAAAGGGAGACAGTGGTACTTCTGAAGGTTAGAGACTCCAGTGTCAGGACTTTCCAAATTCAAGTGTTGTTCTCATGTCCTATCAAAATCAGGCAGGAGATGGGAGTGGTTACACAAATGCAAGCAGAACCCACAAGACCCACAAGATGCCCTTCCCAGCACCAGGAAGATTACACTATAGAGAAGTAAAAATAGCTTCATAGTGGATGTGGAGACCAGGCAGTGATGGAGGCCTGGAGGGAATTAAAATGATACTGCCCTGTGTAGAGCTGTCTAATAGTTTCTTAGCAGTGAACGCTAGAACTTCCTTCTGAGCTAGCAGCCTTAATCCCAGTTGAAGGACTTGAGATCAATTCCTGAGAAGACCCTGCATGTGGTGCTGATGGCAGCACTGTTCAAAGTAGCCACAAGGTGGAAGCCACTCTGCAGATGCTGCAGTGCCATGGGAGACAGAGCCATAGCTCTGTGGAGAAGGTCCCTGGGCACCTGAGGGGCATTGCAGCAGAGCTCTCTGCTTCTCCATAGAATATGTCTGCCTATGGCTTCGGGTGCATCAGAGAGGATGTTGTAAGGAGGTTGATGGTCACCTTCCTTTATTCCCTGGATTGGTCTGTGGAGATGGTTGTCAGTCTCATGTCAGCAAGGCAGATGAAAGAGTGTTTGAAAATGGAGCAAGAATCCCACTGTGTGCACAGAGGCAGCAGCCCTGTTCTCTGGCAGAGTTGATTCACTGTCTCTTGGGAGGACAGGCTCAGGAACTTCCCCTTTTGCCTTGGAAGCAGAGGCAGCAAATCCCTTTGGAACAGAGTCAGTCAGATCACCTAGAAAAGTGACTCCTTAGGGTCTAGTATATTTCCTCATAACAATTTTAAGCTTACATTGTATGATTATGCCCAAGAAAAAGTTCACAAAAACAAGTATGTTTGTTTTCTTAATCATTCATGCTAATTTATTACTGTTCTCCCAAGTCGAAATTTTGATTTCAACTGGTCTTTTCATGTGCATTCACCACAATTAGGATTTCTGGTTCACTGAATTACTTTTTGACACATGTTTTTTATTGTGGGCATGAAGATTTTTATAAATCTGTCCTCACTGATATACAGTCACCCGTCATATTTCAGCTGCTTTCTTATTACTGTTCTGAAAAAGTAATAGTAAAAACCATAATAAGGGGTGAGGATTTCCTTGCTGTGAATCCTGAGCTATTCCTTATGGGAGCATAATTTTAGCACAAGTGTTGCATGCATGCATATGTCTAATGTAAACAATCCTTGCATCTGAAATTACTGTAGGATCCTGTGCCAGGCTCAGCATAATATTCTCTATTTTTTTCTTTTTTGATTTTCTAGTAAGCCCTAGCTTTTATTCCAGGTACTTCTTGACATCCTTCATTTAAACAATTGCATAAATATTTCTATTTTAGTGACATCAAAGATCTGTTCAACCAGCAAGTGTGGAGAGATATTTCTCAACTTTTGCTTTTAAAACCAGGCTGTGCTAAGTGCTCTTAGGTGCTTTCCCTACATTCAGCATTTCCACACACTGGCTCTTCCCCACAGGCTAGTGTTCCAGGGAGTAATGTGGGTGGGTTGGGGAATATACACAGCTCATATATTTTAAAGTGTTTGAGAAACTAATTTCAAGCCTCCATACTAACATAAATAGATCATGGGAGTCTGGTCTTTTCATATTTTTTGCCAAATATTGCAAGTGTCCATGTTTTAAAATCTGTTGATTTTCTGGGGAAACATCCTGCTCAGTGGCGTCTTTTTTCATTGCTTGTGTTCCTGGGCATGTGAGCCACCAGTGTCCTCTTTACTTTAGTGAGTTACATATGCACGTTCTATAGCCAAGGCATGTATATTTAATGATGAGCACTGTAAGCGTCTTGAGCATTAGGCGTCCTGACACCTAACGTTTTTCTATGGCCTACAGTATTCCTTGTGGCTCTTCATCTGTCCCATTTGGAATTTTCACTTCGTGGGAATCAAATCAATGAAATTTATCTTTGGTAACAGTTATATTTTAGTTTTTTAAAATTTTGTTACAAGCCAAACACATACATACATTTTCTCCATGCTAGAGTTAAAATGTTTAATTCTTCCTTGGTCAGCAACTTTATTTATCTTTTTTGGTAAGAGGTTTTCAAAGAATATAGATAGCATAAAGGATGCATTGTGTGTGACTTCTCCAAGGAGAGCCTTAATCTCACTTACTGTTAGGTACATTATTCCTCCCTAAACTAAAATGCTTATTTATCATGTTTAAATTCCCAAATTCCTTACGTCTGCTCCTTTGTGTGCCTTGTTCCAGTGGCTTGTCCACAATGCGTGCTCAGACCCTATCCTGATTGAGCAGCTTTAGTGTGGATTAGTGTCTGGAAGACATTCTCCCCAGTCGTTCTCCTGGTTTTCATAATTTTCTTGTAGAGCTCCAATATGCACTTTCCTTCCCAAACTTTAAAATGGTTTTGTTTGATTCTAAAACCACTAACCAACCAACCAACCAACCAAAACAAAAACAAAAACAAAAACAAACAAAACCCGAGCATATCACTAGACCCTGTTAATATCTCATTAAATATCTTTTTCTCTAATTTGAGAAACAGTAGCAGGATTTTACCTTGATATATTTCTATTTAGAACCAGTCTGCCTTTTTGCTGCTTCAGACCTTGATTTAAATCTATTGATAAAGATTTGTTAACTACATTATGTGCATTTCTTTTTATTACAATTTATTCCCTGGTATTTTATTGACTTGGGAGAAATTATAGTACAAATGGGTGATTTCCTTTTCTGCTTTAAGGTGGTTACTGGTAAAGCACTGATTTGGTTTTGCTTATGCATCTTGTATATAGCCACTCCTTATCTTTGATTAGTTATAGAAGAGTTTGTGTATACTATGTCGTATGCAGAGTTTTCTCTCCTGAAATTATTCTCTTGCAAGAACACATAACTCTAAAACATTATGGAATAATATTGTGGGTTCAGGCTTATTTAAATTGTGATCCAATCACTTGCAAGTACAAATGTCTTGAAGACAATGTTAACATTCTTAGGTACATCATACCTAATCTCTGGTGTCTTAGCTCAGTGAATAGTTTGGTTGCAGATGGGTTATCTTTGTTGACTGTGGTTTGGGCTACTTAAAAGAGCCAGCAGACCTTGTAACTGATCCACATTTTCTCACAAATTGGCATATTTTCATGTGAAAAGAAACTTCTTAGAAATAATGTTCCTTCTACAAGTTAGAGGACTACAGATTTATCTATAGATTTATCTACAGATTTATTTATGTCAAAGTGAGGAATGGGGGCAGGTGGGAAGGCTCAGTGGTAAGTGCTGTTCTAGAGGATATGGTGTAATTCTCTACACACACACAGGAGCTCATCTTCTGCAGCCACAGTCCTAGAGGGTCCGATGCCCTTCTTCTGGTCTCTAATGGCAATGGGCACACAAGGATTGCACAATTTAAATAAATTATAAACCATGAGGTGAGTCTTTCTGTTCTTGGGTAGGTTACACAAGGGCGTTGCAGATGGCAGGACCTTAGGAGCATGAGTCAGCTAACTCAGAGATATTTTCCTCCCCTTTACTCCCCATCAATAAACTGACAAGCACAACCCAGGCCATGCGAGCACCCTTGCCCTCTTTCCCAGGGTGGGACCAGAAACTCTGAACAATAGTGATATTAGAGTAGCTCATTGCACCACTCCAATGTTTACAGATATTAAAGCTGTATATGATTTTATATTTAGATGCTTATAAAATCTGGATGTATTGAACCAAGATTTTACAGATAAGGACTGTTTTTATATGTATATGTATATATGGTTTTATGTATCTGCTAAAGAATTTATATGTGGGAAAGGTCTTTGATATGTGGATGGCTATTTATGGATAAATATGAAAAAAGACAGTGTTACAAAGTGATGTTCAGATCTCATAGATAGCCCTTTGACTAAGACCATGTACTAAGATAGATTTTCATTGAGTGACTTCTGGATGTATGTATTCCTTCATCCCTGTTTCAGGTGAGAAGGTTATCTCTCTTGGAAAACCAAATGGATTTTATGTTGCTGGAGAACAGAAGTTATAGCCTGGATTTTATGTCTTATAATAAGGAAACATCAAAGTATGTCTATAGTTTCATGTGTGTGTGTGTGTGTGTGTGTGTGTGTGTGTGTGTGTGTATGTGTGTGTATGTGTGCCACAGAATACCCCGTTCCTGGGACGAGGGTCCTCGAGGCTAGGTGGGTAAGGATTCGGTGATGACAAACAGAAACAATCGTAGAAGCAGTTTGAATCTGAGTGTATTTTGCAGCTCTCAAGCAAGGGTTTTTATACATAAAAAACCAAGTATTGCAACTCTTAGAGGATGTGTTTAGTGATGCAGTCACGAATATCATCATTGTCGTTTGGCACAGTAAAGCACAAAAATCATCCAAGTAGTACAACTCTGAAAAGATGTATTCGGTGAAACAATCATGGATAAAACAGGTAACATCATTGTTATTTGGCACAATACAAATCATCCAAGAATACAACTCTGAAAGGGTGTATTCAGTGAGCAGTCCTCCAAGGCTAGTGGCATATTTCCAAGAGCAGGTTAATAAATTTTTATAGTCAATTATTGTTTAACATTTACTACCAAAAAAACCCCCATATACTACCCAATTTTTAAATAAACCTTCAAAGTGTAAATTTAAACTATTTTAATTCTTTTTAATTAAGGCTTTCTTTACCATATACCAAAGCTTACTTCCAATGAAACACGTGCAGCCATATGAAATTTTATTGTTGGGAAAGTTTTATTTTAAAGATAGCTTTTATTTATTTATTTTTTTAAAGATTTATTTATTTTTTATTTATGTGAGTACACTGCAGCTGTCTTCAGACACACACTAGAGGAGTTACTGGATCCCATTACAGATGGTTGTGAGCCAACATGTGGTTGCTGGAAATTGAACTCAGGACTTCTGGCAGAGTAGTCAGTGCTCTTAACTCCTGAGCCATCTCTCCAACCTGTTGTGAAAGTTTTTTATCTATCATAACACTATTATGTAAATACTTTATGAAGTAAAGTGCTTGTTTTCCCAAAGAGAAGGTCATGACTAGTGACCCCATCTCAAGGGATAGTTTCTTACCCATTTTTCTGACTTAATATCTTAGCCAAGGCTATCAGGAACATGTCTTAAATAAGAAAAGGAATAAAAGAAAATTAAACAGATAAATTACCATGAGAATTACAACTCAGTATTTTGTTCAGGCCAAGAGTTGCACAACCCGTTCCAGGAGGCCTCCTTCTTTTGAAATTTTCCCCTGAGTCTATGGAACTTGTCACACAGATTCTACTGGGGTTGGTATGGCATGTGTGTGCCCATGCACTCCTTTCTGTGTGTGCATGTGTATATGTATGTGTGCGCTCATGCTTGTGTGTGTGTGTGCTCATGCTTATGTGTTTATGTGTTTGTGTATGTGTGTGTGTATGTATACATGTTCATTCCTGTGTGTGCCTGTGCATATGTATGTGTGTGCTCATGCTTGTGAGTGTGTATGAATGTGTGAGTGTGTATGCTCATGCTGATGTGTGTGTGTAAGCAGAGGTAGCTAATTTTAGTTTCTATCAAAGCTGCAGGAGTTACAACTACTGTCCTTTGCATAGGCAGCAACCTCAGTTTCTTGTAAATAGAAGGCTGGCCATAACTGCACTTTGAGGTTTGTACTGTGTGAAGATATGAGTGGGGGTTAAGGCCTAACTTGTGTGTCCCAAGAAACTACACTGAAGACAATAACCAGCACCTTTGAAATTGAGCTTGGTTGCACAGTCATTGAACATGGACTTAGTGAAGATGAGATCCTTAGGATGGGTCCCACCTTGTAAGATTGGCATCCTTTAAAGATACAGCCACATAGGCCCAAAGACATTGTCTTAGTCAGGGTTTCTATTCCTGCACAAACATCATGACCAAGAAGCAAGTTGGGGAGGAAAGGGTTTATTCGGCTTACACTTCCCACATTGCTGTTCATCACCAAAGGAAGTCAAGACTGGAACTCGAGCAGGGCAGGAAGCAGGAGCTGATGCAGAGGCCATGGAGGGATGTTTCTTACTGGCTTGCTTGCTCTGGCTTGCTCAGCCTGCTCTCTTATAGAACCAAGACTACCAGCCTAGGGATGGCACCACCCACAAGGGGCCCTTCCAACTTGATCACTGAGAAAATGCCTTACAGCTGGGTCTTATGGAGGCATTTTCTCAAGGGAGGCTCCTTTCTCTGTGATAACTCATATTGGAAGGTGTGATTTAGAGCAAGGGTGAGGAAGGCCCAGGGTGTGTGAGAGGGACAGTTTTAAAGAGATATCGACAGACATAGTGGAAAACTAAAAACAAGCAACACCAAAGAAAATGGTAGAATGAGGGAGACAGTGATAGGATAGAAGTGAGGAAGGAGAGGGGAAGAGGGAAGAGACGGAAGGAAGAAAGGAGGGCAGTAGAGAGGGAAGGAGACGGAGAAATGGAGAATAAATAGGAAAGGGGAGAGAGGATATATCATCGTAAATAAAATAAGCTCCCATGAAGTATTCCACATCAGTGTCTAAATAGCTAGAGATTTAGCTAATACTTTAGGTAATACCAGATCAGATGAATGATATTTATTTATTTGTTTATTTATTTTGAGACAGGGTTTCTCTGTGTAACCCTGGCTGTCCTGGAACTCAGAAATCCTCCTGCCTCTACCTCCCAAGTGCTGGGATTAAAGGCATGCACCACCACTGCCCGGCGATGAATGACTTTTAAATCTCTCAGATTGTTTTGCATATATTTTTATCATTCTCTCATTAGTGGGTTTTTTAAAATCTCAGATATCATTTGCATATGATATACTTACTCTTTTAATGACTACAGCTTAGTGAACGTTTTTGTTACTGTTCTAGTTTCCTGTCCTTTGCTGTGATAAAACAAGCTGACCAGAAGCAGTTTAGACAAAGGGAGGATTTCTTTGGCTTACACTTGCAGGTTGCAGCCCATCCTTGAGGGGAGCCAGGACAAGAACTCAAGCAGGCAGGGCCAGGCAGACTCCCTGTGAAGAGGCTG
Source organism: Mus minutoides (assembly GCA_902729485.2). NCBI lineage: Eukaryota > Metazoa > Chordata > Mammalia > Rodentia > Muridae > Mus > Mus minutoides. The sequence goes on along the minus strand of LR749630.1, from coordinate 2,115,686 downwards.
CTTGCTGCCTCAGTCAGGCTCAGGCTGAAGTNTCCTTGTGGATGGGGAAGGAAACTTTAGAGAGTTACCCAGTAGGGTGACAGTCAGAAATGTTACATTGTAAATCCAAATACCAGGCAATGCTCAGAGCTCAGGCCAGCCTGTTAGAATGTGGCTAGCAGAGAATGAGGCCATGCAATGAAATGGGTGTACATAGCCTTGGTTTTTTAAATGGAGGAAAGCCAGATATGAACTATGATGTCTTTCTTCTAAAGAGAGAGTTCTGTCACAGTTTTCTAGGAGAGAAACAAGATCAGGAATATGTTGGCTGAAATCAGAATTGATCAGGCACCAAGGGTAGAGTTTCCTTTAATGATTAACATCTGGGAGCTGGTGCCACCCAATGGTGTGACAAGGTTAGATGTGAGATTAGAGGAGTAAGAGTCATACCCTTGTGAAGAAATCTGATTCTTCTGCGTATCCACTGAGCTGACTATGGGACTCCGTGTGCCCCTGCAAGGATTAGTGGGGCTACTCCTGCTGTGTCCCCTGCCTTGGACTGAAGGTGAGAAGGTGCTAGTGTTTCCTGTGGGGGGAAGCCACTGGCTGAGCATGAAGGATGTTGTGAGAGAGCTCCACGCCCGGGGTCACCAGACTGTGGTCCTGGCTCCAGAGGTGGTCGTGGATATCAAAGGAGAGGACTTCTTCACTCTCAAAACCTATGCTGTTCCCTATACAAGACAAGAATTGGAAGAAATGATGGAAAACCTTCAAATGTTCTTTGACGCAGGAAAATATATGAAGAAAATCTTTAAAATAGCTGAGACTTTGAAAAACATGTCAACACTTCTCTTAAAGACTTGTACAAGTATATTGCACAACGAGTCCCTGCTCCACCACCTGAATTCCAGCTCCTTTGATGTAGTCTTTACAGATCCCGTGTTTCCCTGTGGGGCATTGTTGGCCAAATACTTAGGTATTCCTGCTGTGTTCTTTCTACGATACATCCCCTGTGGCATAGAATATGAGGCCACACAGTGTCCAAACCCTTCCTCTTATATTCCGAACCTATTCACAATGCTTTCCGACCACATGGACTTCCTGCAAAGGGTTAAGAACATGCTGTACCATCTGGTCTTGAAGTACATTTGCCATTTATCAATCTCTCCCTATAAAAGCCTGGCCTCTGAGCTTTTGCAGAGAGAAGTGTCCTCAGTGGAGGTTCTCAGCCATGCATCCGTGTGGCTGTTACGAGGGGACTTTGTACTCGACTACCCCAGGCCCATCATGCCTAACATGGTCTTCATTGGGGGCATAAACTGTGTCACCAAGAAGCCCCTCTCTCAGGTCTGTATTTTTAAGCAATCAGTATTCTATGCAGAATATATTTTCTAATACTAACTTCCCTTCTGGTCTTTAAAAGGATTCTTCCCCCTTTTCTCATATCCTTTCATAACATAAACTATTTTATTTGTGTCTTTCTGTTTTTATTTTATGTGTATGGGTTTTCGCCTGTATGCCATGTATATTTGTGCACCACATGCATATAGTGACAATGGAGGGCAGAAGAGAACACTGAATCCCCTAGAACTAGAATTACAAATGGCTGTGAGCCATCATGTGTGTCCTGGGAACTCAGTTCCTCTAGAAGAGCAGCCATCTCTTCAGCCTCAGATTCTTCTATTTTTCTTTGGCCACTGGTAGGACTGGTGGCTGAGGTGAGGGTCTGTAATAGACTGAAGTGGGGGGAGGGCTCTACTGAGTCTATCCATGAGGCAGCTTATTATTTTCCTGAGAGTGAGATTTCCAAACTGGGGCAGGAACAGAGACAATGAGCTGCTGACCTATTACGATGAGTTCAACATAAGTATTTCTAGGTGAGGACAAAGGAACTTCAAATTGCCATTGTTAGTTCTATGGGCATTCCTACTATTTCCTAGTGACTCCTTCAATATCTTTCTTCAGTGTTAAATGAAACAAAACAAAACAAAACAAAACAACTTCATTGTAGAGTTCTTTTCTGGCCATGGTGAGCTTTAATCTAAAGTATTTATTTTTTGAGGCAATTGTTACTGGGGTTGTGTTCTAGGTTACTTTCACAATGTGTCAGCCATTGCTGATTGGGAAGACAACTGCTAATTTCATATTCTACCACTTTGAAGAAAGTGTTTCTCACCTCTAGGATTTTCAGGTGGAGTCTTTATGGTCACTTTTGTGTACTGCTGTCTCATATGCAATATGCAAATGAGGATGCTTAGATGCCTTTTATTTTTAAGATTTATTTATTTATTATATGTAAGTACACTGTAGCTGTCTTCAGGCACCTCAGAAGAGGGCATCAGATCTCATTATGGATGGTTGAGAGCCACTATGTGGTTGCTGGGATTTGAACTCAGGACCTTTGGAAGAACAGTCAGTGCTCTTAACCACTGAGCCATCTCTCCAGCCTGGATGCCTTTTTTTTTGTTTGTTTGTTTTGTTTCCTGCTATTTCTCTTCTTTTGTTTTGTTCTAACAAGAACCCTGGTACTAGATTCGTTGAGTGGACAGGATGGACACCTTGTTTAGTTCCTGATTTTAGTAGAGGTGCTTTGAATTTCTTCCCATTTCCTAATATCGGCTACAGTTCTGAGATACATGGATTTTATTATGTTAAAATATGTCCTTTCAGTTTGTATTATCTACAGGGCTTCTTGCATTAATGGATCCTAGGTTTTGCTGAAAGCCTTTTCTGTGTCTCTTGGGATGACCTGTGAGCTCAGTCCTTCAGTCTACTTTACTGCTATTCTGCACTTATTGATTTGCCTGTGTTGAACCAACATTATACCTCTGATATAAAACCAACTTGATTATGAGTGATCTTTCTGATGTGCTCTTGAATTTGGTGAGTATTTGATTGAGAAATTCACCTGTTCTCATCAGGAAGATTGGTTCATGGCTTGTTTTTGTTGTTGTTGTTGTTGTTGTTTTTGTTTTTCTTATATGTTTATGTGGTTTGTGAATCAAGGTGATGATAGCTTTATAAAGAAGCATCTCTATAAAGTGTTCTTTTCTTGTCAATTTTTGTGGAGTCGTTTTAAAAGCATTGGTGTGAGTTCTTTGAAAGCCTGGTAGAGTTCAGCAGTTTCCTGTGTGGACCTGGAGGTGCTGAGTTTGGAGGCTGAAGTTGCTGCTCTGATTTCCCATTTCCTATTTCAGAAGGCACCAGATGGACTCCCCCAGGGTCCTAGTTTGTGCCAGGGTGTTCTGATCCTTTTACCTGTGTACAGAGGATTAAGAAATGTATTTTTTAGGTCAGTTTGATTTTCAATTCCGTTTACTGTTTTATGCACCTTTCTTAGAAATCCATGGAGGGTGGGATATTCTGTGATGGACTGTCCCAAGGTGAACATGCCAAAAAACGGTCTGAATGTGAGGCAAGGACTGTATTAAAAGCATGGACTTCTCAGATAAGTGTCGTATCCAGCCAGCTTCTCCTCTGGTCTGTGTCCCCGAGTGAAAATGGGGACTCGTGTACACTTTAGTGTAATGTTGGGTTTTTTTTCTCCAGCCTGTGCCACTGTTGTAGAACCAAGCTGGGGCTGACCACCATGCTAATATGCCACTAACCACCATGAAACCTTGAGGCTCTCAATTAAGCATTTCGAGCCCTGCCTTCTGAAGAGTAAACAGTGAACTGATTTAAAGTACTGTGTTTGAGGTAATAGGCATCTAGTGGCATCCCTCTTTCATATCTCCCTAAGTTTTAAGTCTGGATTGACATCTTAACAGTGATCAACTGGCCCTCATCTTTTATGTGTGGCTGAAAGCCATCATTTTGAATTCACTTTGAATTTTCATCTATTTAAAATATAATTGCACAATTTCTTTCCATTCCCTTTCCTTACTCCAACTCTTCCCACACCCCACTTCCTCTCGTGCTCTTAATTTCCTGATCTCCTTTTCTTTAATTACTTACTTACTTACACACACACACACACACACACACACACACACACATACACACACACATACACACACAATTATATAAATACAATCTACTAAGTCCACTTGGTGCTGCATGGACATTTCAGGGCTGGTGGTTTGGTGTTGAATGACCAGTTTGGGGGCTCCTTGGGGGAAGACTACATCTCCCACCCTCAGCATCCCTTAGTTGCCTGTAGTTCTTTGTATAAAGGTGGGACTCCTTGAGACATCCCCCATCAACATTAGCAGATTTAGCATTTTTTTTTTCTTGTTCAGGTCAAGGTTAGGAAGCTACATTGTTGGGGTATCACTGGTGAAGCTTTCCTGCTTTCCTGTCATTTCTCGGAGACAATTTTACAACAGATTTTTGGAGAGTGGTCCTCTGGCTCTTAAGTCTCTCTGTCCCTTCTCCTGGCATGTCCCCTGAGCTTTCAGTGTACTCACTGTATTGTAGCACAATCTGTCCATTAAAGCTGGGCACTTCCTGATCAGTTGTGCTGACCAGCATTGTGGCTCTCTATAATGGTCTCCATCTGTTGCAAAGAGAAACTTTTTTTTTCCTCGTTCTGGTCAACCCTACTTGCTCTGGCCAGCCCCGCTCACTCCGGTCGGTCCCACTTGCTCAGTCTCTGCTCTCTCCTGTCCAAGGATTCATTTATTATTCTTCATAAGTACACTATAGCTGACTTCAGACGCACCAGAGGAGGGCGTCAGATCTCATTACGGGTGGTTGCTGGTGTTAGCATCAAGCCCCACTTAAACAGGTGACCCTCTACCTGCGTTGCCAAGGCAACCACCTTCAATCCCACAGCCCACCTGGCTCAGTCTCCACCCTCAGTGGTGTGATGTCATTCTCCCTATAAATTGGGAAGACACCCCCTCCTCGCTCTTTTTTTCCTTTTTCTTCTCTCTCTTCTCTCCCCCCTCTGTCTCTTTCTCCTCTTCTCTGCCCCCTCCCCCACCTGCTCAATAAACCTCTCCACGTGGAACCCCCTCTGCCTGGTCTGCTGCCTGGTTATTCGCCCAAACACACTGATATTTTTATCAATAGCTGGGATTTGAACTCATCAACTTCGGAAGAGCAGTCGGGTGCTCTTACCCGCTGAGCCATCTCACCAGCCCCAAGAAACTTCTTTAGTGAGAGTTAGGTGCTACGTTTGCCTGCTTGTCTAAAGAGAAGTGCTTAGAATGTTAGAATTTATTTAGGAAATATTCTGGTTTGGTGGTAGTAGGCACTCCTCTGAGCTCTAAGACCTCGCTAACCTCTTGTTGTTGACGAGGTTTCCAGTACCAGGTGTGATTTCCCTCCTGCTGAGTGCATCGTTAATCCAATTAGAGAATGGTTGTTGTCACCTGATACAAGTATCACTATTGCTCCTTTAGGGAGATCTTGCCATGTTAGTCATTGTGATTCGAAGGCTGCACAGCTGAATATGACTTTTGCCCCCACCACCACAGCACCCCCCACCCCCACTACAGCACCCCCCACCCCCACTGCAGCACCCCCCATGGCCCCCATCTCATGGCAGCTTGGTTAGCACCTTCCAGAACTATCAGTTAGTCCTTAGGGAGGGCCTTTCAGTTTTATCCAGTTTTTAGATTCCAAGTCCTATATCCATATAGCATGGTATGTTCAGCAATAGGGACCTACCTTCAACCTCTGTGAGGCAACTTACGGTAACATCAGTAGCCTGTAGTGTTTGGGAATCTATTCTGATCAAGGACTCAAAAGGTAGGTGCTGGGTTGTTTATAAGATATAGTCTATGGCCACTACGGATGGAGCTACAAGAGCCACCCCTGATGAGGTTTCCTTGGGAAGGATGGGGCATGCCTGGTTCTGGCTTTAATCTGCTGTGTGGCCTTCAGCCAGCCACTCAGCTTTCCTGGCCTCCAGCTGTTCCTTCTGCCTCTGCTCACTCTAGAAACCACCCCAGTTTGGTGGACCTCTGTCCTCACAGTGGATGAGCTCATGTGGCAACCTACTGGGAACATGCTAGGCCAGCCTGTTTGTCATGCTGTCTCCTCACAGGTCACATCTGAGCCTTAGCCCCTTCCTCCAAGGGACCTGTCTGGGGGTCAAATGTGTGCTTCAGTGAACGTGCTCACGCCTCAGCGGTGGCGGGCAGCACATAACTGTCAGGGGTGTTCTCTAGCGTGGTTTGAGGAGAACGAGGTGCTTCTGTGAACCATGCAGATGCTATCTGTAGGAGGCCCTGGCCACACTGCTGGCTTTGCTACATTCACACCCATCAGCTGTCCTCATGCAATGGTACTTAGAGCCCCATGCAGCAAGCCCAAAGAGCTTGTCCTTGCCTCAGGTCCTTCCCAAACCCTGTGAGCAGAGGGGACAGGCCAAGAAGGTGGGTGACATTCTTGCTCCCCAGCCAGCCCAGGCCCTGTAACCTTGGTGGTACCCAGCACCTTTGCTGCCCACACCCTTGGGTCCCACCTCTCAGGGGAAAGGCCCATGGCCCTCGGTGTGCCCAGGGAGTGTTGTGAAGGGGTTGTAGGGGACCGGCCTACTGCTGTGGCTGTTGGTGGCACTGGGAAGCTCTTTCTAGGAGCTGTTGTATGGTCAAGTGATAAAACTTGCAACTCCATCTGCTGGCCCCGGCCAGTACTAGGTATTTCTCAGTGAGCTGCTGGGCAGGCAAGACCCCTCCTGGTTCTTTGAAGCCAAGGAACCCCAGAATAATGTTGAGGTATGTGGGCCCACACAAGGTGGGAGCCAAGTCAGAGAGTCCCAGTCACATTTGTATCAGAATAATTTAGCCACCTGAAATAAGCAATAAGTAAGAGCTCCTGGAATCTGAAGACGGGCCAAGAAAGACAGGCCTAGAAAAGACCTTTTCCTGCAGTGCATCCTGGGAATCTAAAGAGAATTTCTCACAGGCCCCTCTGCCTTTGTGCAGGCAGGGTGAGACAAGCTATACCCCAGCCCTTGGCAGTAGGCTGGTTTCCCTATGACAGCCTGGGTCATATCTCAGACCTAACAGAAGAGGCCAGCAACAACCCAGTCGAGCCCTGGGCTAGGGAGGGCAGGTGGTCTTTCGTGGCCGTCCCTCTGGAGCCTTAGCCTTTGCAGTGCTGACTCTCCATCCCACACTCACAATGCTTGTGCTGGCTCCACCCACCCACTGTGACAGGTCACTTGGCCCCATCTAGGGTGGCCTGGCCTTCCCTGGAATCAGAATCTGCTGAGCACATCTTCCTTTGCGTTAACAGCCACACGACAGTGTTCCAAGACAAAGTGACCTTTCATTTTTCTTTCTTGAAACTTGAGAGGAAGTGAGATTCATACTACTGATTTTTTTTTTTTTAAACAAAATGCATGGCTGCGGAGTGGCAGAGGTGTCTATTTTCATACTGTGGGGGGAAAGCGTGCTGCTTTTGGGCGGGGCTGGAACGCCTGGTTTCCGCCCTGGGTCAGTCAGTCTTCTATAGGAGTTGGTGGTGAGACCTGCAGCTGCCCTCTCCTGCCCTGGCCGTGTAGAGCTGGAGACTGCACTTTGGCTGTTTCTACCTTCTATTGAACCACTTTGATTTGTGGAGAGAGAAAAAAAATAGAACTTTTGATAGTGTGGTAAAAGCATTGATTTGAACTATTTTAGTAAAAGGAGTACCATATAAGATTGTGACAGTGTCTACTTTGAACTAGATAATAAAGGCCTCTTTGGGAGTGTCAGAAAAAAAAAAAAAGATATAGTCTATGGCTCTTGGAAGCATTTTTAGCCCATGACTGAACTTTACTTAAACTATATGGGTGTAGGTATACACACACATACACTTAACTGTATTGTATGTAATTTGGGGTAAGTAAAGAATAATATGATTCCTTATGGCTTCCGAACATCCTTAGTGCTACGTTTCCCAGCTCCTCCCCTCTCCTTCTGCATCAGCCTTCTTTATCCTCCCTAACTAAGGCCCCTCCACTTTCCCCCAGTTTTCTTTTCATATCATTTGTTCTCTGCTAGCGCTCCCTGCCCTCCCACCCACAGGAGACCTTTTCCTTTCCTGGTTTCGGTGGTTATTCCATGTCATATACTCCTGACAGCTGAAGGTTGGGAGCTAGGAGACACATATGGAGATAACCTGTGACTTTTGTCTTTGTCGCTTCAGTATGTTTTCTAGTTCCATCCTTTTACCTGCAGATTCCACGATTCCATTTTTCTTTATGGCTTTTCGTTGTGTTCATGTACCGCATTACCACTGTACATTGGCCTGACATCGACGTTGATGGCCAAATGGCTCTTCACTATTTATGAGCATTTGAAAATCATATTTTATTTCATTTAAGGCAGAGTCTTGTTATTTAGCTCTGGCTGATCTGGAACTCGTTACGTAGTCCAGACTGTCAAAGACTGGCTTGCCTCTGCCTCCGTAGTGCTGAACTTAGAGGCATTGCCCATCTACATGCCCATGCACATCCACCTTTTTATTTAAACCCAAAGCACCATTAATGTTCTTAACATCCTTCACCATGTAGTTGTAAAATAAAGTATAGTTAAAAATGATTCAGAGCAATCATATACCTTATACAACATTTCTAGCAAAATGTAAAGTGGAAGATTGGCAGCTTGTGTGGCAAACACTTCCTCCTGTCAAGAACAAATGAGCAACCACACTTTCTCAACATCTTTAAAGACATAAAATTAAGACAGTTATAATTAATGTCTGTTGTGTGCCTGCCTCTTCACAATTCTAGCCTAGAGTTATATCTCTGGCTCAGCTGAGCTGCACAGCACCCATGACCTACTTTATAGGTAAAATATTTCTTCTGATGTGGCATGCGAATGAGCCTTGTGTGCTTTTGAGAGCAAACAAACACTGAAACTTCACAGTGAGAAGAAATGCCAACATTGTCCAGAAATGATCTCCCACAGCTGTTTACTGCAGCCTTGGGTAGACCAGTGGTGTGCTTTGAACCTGAGCAAAAGGAGTGGGTTTGCACCTCCAGGTCCTGACAGACTCTTTCATCAGACAGGTTGTGGACAGTGTCTTTTCTATACTGAGAGCAGAACTGGCAGGAACCACTACAAACTTCAAGCTCCCACTTGGCTACCACCTGCTCACCCCAATTCTCTTGGTTTTATAGCCTGGGGTGGGGGTTGTATTTCCCATGGAAAGCAGGCACTGGATAAGCATAAAGACAACTGTGAGGCAGTTCCATCCTAGAGGCCAGGAGACTGTGGTCCTGGCTTCAGTTGTTTATTCTCTACATTCCTTTATGCCTCCTGGCTATCCATCCCCAGTCTATTGTGTTGTTGGCATGGACTCTTGCTCTCTGTTGGTTGTCTCCTACTCAGACGATTGTTTCTGTTGCAATGCAGAAGCTTCAGTTTCCTATCCTCCCACTTGCCAGTTCTTGGGATTATTTCCTGGAGCCTTGGGATGTAGTTCTGAAAACCATTGCCTAGACCCCGTGTTAGGTCTTAGGTGGGGGCAGGTGGTTCAAGAAGATGCTGAGCTTGACCACTGTGGATTAAGGAATTTATTTGAAGAGTTATCGGCACCATACAGTCAGTCAAAGGGACATCAACATGTCAGGGCCTTGAAGGAAAGTTCAGGCCCTAGTACCAATGACATGGGTACAGAGACCCATGGCAGGGACTCTGAAGAGAATCAGAGAGCACATGGCAGGGGTAGTGGTGAGGAGTATGTTTTTTATATACCTTCTTGAGGATGGAGAGGTTGGTCCTCTTGCTATAAACTAACTTCCAGGGCTAGCCACTGTGGGTTTATCAAGTGTGCCAGCTCAGAGCCCAGAGAGAGAGAGTCTCCGGGACACTTGTCAGTATCTGTGAGAGAAGGCCTGACCAGAGGGTGGATTCTAATATTACATTCTTACACCTGTATCTAAAGGGTAGGCCTACTACAAAAATACAGTAGCAGTTGATTAAAAAAAAAAAATCTTTTTTTTTTTTTTTCGAGACAGGGTTTTTCTGTATAGCCCTGGCTGTCCTGGAACTCACTCTGTAGACCAGGCTGGCCTCGAACTCAGAAATCCGCCTGCCTCTGCCTCCCGAGTGCTGAGATTAAAGGCGTGCTCCACCACGCCCAGCTCAATCCTTCAACTCCAATAATTGAAGTATCCAAATAGCAATAATGGTACTATATACGTACTATATACCCTACAATATTAGACACTTAAAGTATAAGTGGAAAATGTAAAAGTCCAATAAGACTAGTGATTGGTATTGGGACGATAGAGAAACACAGGGAAAATAAATAGAAGGGGTGAGCAATGGGGATGGATATGAGAGGGAAGCAGTTCCAACTAAATGTAGACTGAGAAGAGAAAAAGAGAAAGAAATACAACCCAATACCCTAACAGTGCCAGCTCAGGAGAGACTGAGACAGAGACCTGAAAGCCTTTGTTCTTTGGGGAACCTTTCAAAAGGGAACTTAGAAAGACTAGAACAGGAGAAAAGAAGAAGGAAAGAAAGGAAGAAGACAAACAGAATTGGATAATAGGATGGTTAATAGGATGGTTAAGACACCATTGGGTACCAAGGAAGGGGGGAAATGAAAGTTCAGGAAAGGAGGGAGAGGGTATAGTGCCTATACTTGGTCTCTCCCCTGGGTTCTGCTGATTCTGGTCCACACTGGACATCCCTTTTTAGGCTTACAGATTGAGGTCGCGCCCCAGGGCAGGCTTTCACAGGTCAGGTGGCAGATGCAGTTGGTGTTCCTAGGTGGTCTTTCACTGGTGCATTTAAGAATCTTGGTCACACCTCTAGGCAGTCCTTTGTAAGGTTGGATCACAGAGGCTGCACCTGTCCGTGAGAGGTCACTTACAGGTCTGAATGGAAATGCTAGTCATGCTCCTAGACCTGGTGCCCAGTGTTCATTTGGAATTTGTGTCCAAGGTCCACTGCAGTTTCTGGCTCTGATCAATTTTCAACCTTGCCGAAGACTGCATGCTCATGATTCAAAGTCTACTTCCTGATATCTAGAGGTATCCTGTGGGCTAAGTGTCATTGTATAGTCTTATGAGACTGTTGGTGAAAGAAACAGTTCTCAGGTCCATGGAATAAAAGATATGACTTATTCTGGAGTCAAGTATGAGTAGCCACAGCCTGAGAATACAGATTGAGGTCTCCTCAATTACTATGTTCCAATGAGGCATCAGTTTCAAGATTTTTTTTTTTTATAGAACCAAAACATAACAAAAAATCCACAAGTCAAGACACTTTTCAAACATATTGGCGGGCACATAACAGGTGGGCAGGTTACAGCCAGATTGGGAGAACTCTATTACAGGCCTTAGATGCTATCAGACAACACTCTAAGCCTTTTGATTGAGACTAAGGGTTTTAATTAAAATATTCCAAAAGATTTTTTTATATGTTCGTTAGGATAGAAGGTCCAATAGGTTCTGTGCTTTGGTCTGACAGAGAAGGGCAAAGGATGGCTGTTTAATAGCATAAAGGTAGTCCAAGATAAATTGTAAGCAGGCTTTGGGCCTAGAAAATTCCCCTCTCTCCACGACATTCAAGTTCTACCCCATCAGTCAGCCTTTGCAGACACCGCTCCAACCCCCACCCTCCTGTCCTTTCCTCCCCATCCCCCCCAATCCCCAGGAATTCTCATTCACAGTACTTCCTCTGGGTTTCCAGAATGTGTGCTTCAGGGAGGGTCTGGGGTGGCCAAGCTGCCCACTCAACAGGGTTCCTCTCAAAAAATCTTTACTCCAAACTTCTCTAGTCCATCTAGAGAGGATTTTCATAAAGCTTCCTTCTTTCTGTGTGTCTCCTTCCTCTCTCTTTTTGTGCTTTTCCAATGCCTATCCCTGGAAGCTCAATACAGGCTATCTGAGTCACTTTGCCTTGAGCCATTGCTCCCAGCTTTTCTGTCATAGAGGAAGGAATGTCACCAGCTGCTTCTAATAGCTCTTTCCCAATTCTCCTTGGTTTATTCAGTTGGTTTTCTAGGGTCCTACCACCAGGAACTGGCTGCTTCTCTCACTGGATGTGGAGTAAGTGGCATTCTTGCAAACGGTAGGAACAGCTGAAGCAGGTACCAAAGGCTATCTTCATCATCTCCAGATGTTCGTTGACCACTGCAACACACAGGAGAGGCCTCAGTCTACACACAGGGCATTTTGCGTGGCTGTGGGAGAAGAAAAATGATAGGATTTGCTGTATGTTGAAGGCCAGAAACTGAGGATAGGGTAAAATTTACAGAGAAGTGGCAAGGACAGGAGAAAGAGCCAGGAAAAAAACCCAACAGTTCCCGGTGTAACATTAAGATGTTTGATCCGTTTCAATTTATTTATTTATTTATTTATTTATTTATTTATTTATTTATTTATTTATTTATTGAGGCAGGGTTTCTCTGTGTAGCCCTGGCTGTCCTGGAACTCACTCTGTAGACCAGGCTGGCCTCTAACTCAGAAATCCACCTGCCTCTGCCTCCCAAGTGCTGGGATTAACGGCGTGCGCCGCCGCCACCACCACCCAGCTCAATTTATTTTTTGGGGCAGGGTGAGAGATATGGATCCAGCTTCATTTTTCTATGTATAATTCCAATTTTCCCGGACTTATTAGTTTTTTCTTTTTAAAGCCCCACTTTCTCCACTGTCCATTGGAGACAACTTTGTTAAGCTGTAGGTATCTGTAGATCTGTGTTCATGTCTGGGTGCTCTGATCTATTCCATTAATCTGCCTATTTGGTTTTGTGCTGGTGCCATGCTGTTCTTATTGCTGTGGTCCTTTAGTATAATTCAAAACCAGGTGTGGTGATACCTCTAGCATTATTCCTTCTGCCCAGGATGGCTTTGGCTCTTCAGGGTCTCTAGAGGGACTTTCTCAGACCCACCAGCTATACACATAATGACATGGAGTCTTTTAATATTTGAATACTTAGGTCTTTCAGCTAGGGCAGTCTCCTAGCCAGCTATCTAACCTTAACGCGACTAACTAGCCTACGGTCCATCCTGTGGCAAGGTCTCTACCTCTCTGCATCTCCACTGTATCTGCTCCTCTCCATGTCTGCTGGTGAATCTCCATTTCCCACCTCTTCTCCCAGAGTCCCTGTCTCTTCCTGGAAGTTCTTCCACTTCCTGCTCAGCTGTTGTCCAGCTCTTTATTACATCCAGTAGGTGAGTGGGGAAGGAGGAAAGTTTACAAAATATGAGACCAGCAATGGGCCATAGATATAAGAATACCAAGATTGGCCAGTACTCAGCTCTCTGCTGGTCTAGCAATCAACAATTGAATATACAGAGACAGCCTTCACACAGTGTAGGAAAGATTACTCCCAGTAAGGAGCCTCAGTGCTTCCATAAAAGTTTTGAGGGTTTTTTTTCTATTATTGTAAAAGAAAAAAAAGACACTATAAATTTATGGGAGTTGTATTGAATTTGGCTTTTGCTGAAAAAGCCAATTTAACAATATTAACTCCTTTAATTTATGAGCATGAGACATCTTCCCATTTTCTAGTGTCTTCTTCAGTTTGCTCTCTGTAGGGTTCCTTCACCTGCATTAACTTTACTGAGATACTTTTTGAGGTAATTGTTAATAGAATTGTCTCCTTGATTTCTTTCTCGGAATATTTGCTACTTGTATATACGAAGGAAACTAATTTTATATGTTAGTTTACATCCTACCTTTTTTGATGAAAGTGTTTATTATATATTTAACAATTTTCTGGGGGAGTCTTTGTCATCTCTCATATACAGAACAATATCATCTGCAAATAACAATACTTTGACTTCTTCCTTTCCTATTGCGCCTACTTTATTTCTTTCTCTTGTCTTGATGCTCTAGCCAGACTTCGAATACTACATTGAATGGGAATGGGAAAACAAAGGATCTTTGTTTGTTCCAGATTTTGGTATAATATGAGCTATAGTTGCATGATACACGACCTTTATTATGTTGATATGAGTTCTTTTTGTCCCAAGTTTCTTTGGGACCTTTGTTGTGAGAGGATGCTACAGTTCCCCCAAACTTTTCCATTATCTGTTGAGGTGTTCACGTGATTTATTTATTTTTTTTTGCCCTTGAATCCACGTATGTGGTTTATTGTATTTATTTTATTGATTGTCCTAGGTCAAACCAAATTTGCACACTGGACTGAAGCTGGCTTGATGATAGTAGATGGCCCTTTTGATATATTCTTGACTTCACTTGCAAGTATTTTATAGATAAAATTTACTTCTATGTTGATTGGGGAGCCTGGCTTTTCATTTTTGTTGTTGTTGTTGTTGCTGTTGTTATGTCTTTTTCTGGTTTTGTATGTTAGTATAGAGTAATATTGATTTTCTGAAAAGACTTTGATAATGCCCCTTCCCTTTCTGTTTTAGGGAATAGTTGCTTCAATCTTGTTGCTAATTGTAGATCTGTTCAAGTTGTTTCTGACGTTTTGGTTTACTCTTGATGGGTTGATTCCCTGTAGAGATTCTTCTACTTCTTTTAGATCTCCTAACTTAGTAGAGTATGAGCTTCTGAGTTAAACTTGATACTTTTCTGAATTTGTTACTAGTGATCATGGCTTTCCTTTTCTCTCTAATTTTATTATTATTATTTTTTTTTGGTTTGTTTGACTCAGGATTTGCTTATTATATTTATTTTTTTCAAAGAACAAAGTTTTTGTTTTGTTGATTGTAATATTTTAAAAATTGTATTTATTGTATTTTATTTCTTTCTGCTCTGAACTTATTTCTTTCTTACCTTGTACTAATTTGAGATTTAGCTTATTTCCATTTTCAAGGACACAAAGTATATCCATTATGTAATTGGGAGCTCTTTAATTTTTTTTTTTAAGGTAGCTATAAACTTGTAGGTATAAACATTCTTTTTAGGACTGCTTTCCGTGTGTCCCATGGGTTTTGGCAAAGTGTGTCTCCTTTTCCATTACATTCTAGGAATTTTTAATTTTCTTTATTGGTTTTCCCAGTGACTTAGTCACCATTCAGTCTTGTGCTGTTCGGTCTCAACGATTCTGTGTGTGTTCTTTGTTTCTCTTGAGGTTGATTACTAGTTTTATCCATTGTGGTTAGGTAGAATACCAAAAATTGCTTCAGGTTGCCTACATGAATTAGGACTTTCTTGGTGTCCTATTACATGATTTAATTTAGAGAAAGTTCCAGGGACTGCTGAGAACATTGTGTATCCTGCAGTGTTTGGATGCAATGTTTTGCAAATCTCTCATCTTTTTGACCTATGATGCCATTTAGGTGATATCTTTGTGTATTTTTTATTTTCTAGCTAGAATGACCTGTATATATTGGTGAGTGTGGTCTACTGAAGTCACCCATTTTTGTCTTGGGATTAATCTCTATCTTTACATCTTACATTGTTTGTCTTATGAAATGAACTCTGATTGTCCCTAGGGAGTAGTTGCACATCACAGGGTTTTATTAGTAGAGAGGTGATTAAAAAAAATTGTTCCTTGGTATCAAGGCAAAAAGTTAGGGCCATAATAAATGCCAGACATGAATTTATTCAGCAATGATTAACTTAAGGAAGGTACTGTGCCACCCAATGACTTCATGTATAGACTTGGGAATAAGAAGATAGGAAATAACTTAAGTGGCATAGACAAGTAAGCAGGGTAGACTGCTGTGGACTTCTCCAGCATCAGCCATGGGAATTCAAGTGTTCCTGCAAAAACTCTCAGGACTGCTGCTCCTGCTGTGTGCCCTGCCCTGGGCTGAAGGTGCAAAAGTTCTGGTGTTCCCCATGGAGGGCAGCCACTGGCTCAGCATGAGGGATGTTGTAAGGGAGCTCCACGCCCGCGGTCACCAGCCTGTGGTCCTGGCTCCAGAGGTGACCGTGCACATCAAAGGAGAGGACTTCTTCACCCTCAAAACCTACACCGTTCCTTACACCAAGGAAGAGTACAGGCACCAATTGCTGGGCCACCTTCAACAAGTGTTTGAAACTGAATTTTCTCTGAAGCTTGTTTTACAGAATATGGCAGTTGTGAATAATATATCAGCCTTCAATACTAGGTCTTGCATGGGTCTGCTGCACAACACAGCTCTGATCCAGCATTTGAACTCCAGTTCCTTCGATGTGGTGTTAACAGATCCCCTTTACCCCTGTGGGGCAGTACTGGCCATGCACCTGCGCGTTCCTGCTGTGTTTTTCCTGCAAGCCATGCTCTGCGGACTAGAATTTGAGGCAACAAGCAGTCCAAACCCCTCTTCTTATGTTCCCAGGTTACTAACCAGGAATTCTGACCACATGAGCTTCCTAGAAAGAGTAAAGAACATGATTTACCCTTTGGCATGGATGTATTTTTGCCATGTTAATTATGGTCCTTTGGAGAGACTGGCCTCTGAGTTTTTGCAGAGGGAGGTGTCTTTGGTAGAGGTTCTCAGACATGCATCCGTGTGGCTATTGAGAAAGGACTTTGTGTTCCACTACCCCAAGCCCTTCATGCCCAACATGGTCTTCATTGGGGGCATAAACTGTGCCAACAGGAATCCACTCACTCAGGTGTGTATTCAGTCTTTATTCAAATGATTTTGCAGCAAGATTGTGTTAAAAAGAACAAACAAACAAAAGTAAAAGTACTCTGAATTGCTCAGTTACCCACTCACTTTTCTGGGGACTCTCTCTCTCTCTCTCTCTCTCTCTCTCTCTTTCTTTTTAAAAATTCTTCTAATTGTCTGTGGTGAGTTAAATTCTTAAGGCATTCAGAGTTGCTACTTCAGGTTGTTACTGGTCGCTGAGGGCTGGGAGGCAGTACTCAAGGTCTCTCTGAGGAGAGTTACATGGTGGAACTCCACTGAGTCTGCCCACTAGCCAACTGTGTCTTCCTGGAGATGAGATTTCCTGAATTAGAGGAGGACCAGAGATTCCCATCACAAGGTGTAATCTTCTCAGACAGAGAATCTAGCAAGTGGCAGTTGTTGACACAATAGTCTTCAATGGTGCTCTGTGGGAAGGGGTGGTGTGTGTTCACAAGAAACCTGGTTACTCAGTCAAGGTGGAAGCAATCTCATGGTTCTTTTCCTTTTATAGCTTGCCTACCTTGGGGCAAGCCACATTTTAAGTACTCCATGGCTGTGTGATTGTTGTATGGTTACCGTGAATGTTTTGGGGCACACTCAAATGGCATATATTCATGTTTTGTGCATCAAAACTTGTGTCTGAATCTGCCCAGTTCCCAAGTAAATGTCTAGCGCTGGTATTTGCTTAAGTTCCATTTGCATTTCAGTGGTTTTATCCTGGACATGTCTGTGGCAGTTAGATTGGTGGACCAAGGTAAATAATATTTTGGTGATATAGCTTTTATCTTATTACTAAATGACATGTATTCAGATTAGTGACTTCCTCAATCTGGGAGTTCATGTCCAGGGAATAAATGAAGACACATTCTCAAAAATTTTATTATGGTTTTTATGTACAGCATGGTTGGCAAGGTGCCTCCCTGACTGGCCTCTGCCTGAGGATTCGATAGATCCTGTGTGCTTCTTCAACACATAGCTCAGTCCCTGTTCTTTCTGTATATTACATGTTACTCACTGGTACTCTTTGGCCTTAGGATCTTATATTTATGACTTAATGACAGTGGGAAGGTTTATGAGGTCTTATTTAAAAGCTTCTTCCTACTGCCAACATTTATCATAGTTTTGAAATCTGGTTAGGGCCAAATACTAGCCTAGTATGTATCTGACCAACATGGAACCTTAAGGAGTTGATGTAGAATTGTGGCCTTCTGCTGTGGACTGACCTCAGTTGGCCCCTCCACAGGAGAACTCAGGGTTCCATTACAGGTGGGCAGGAGTCAGCGAAAAGTGAGACAAACAGACACGGACACAAGGGAGTGTTGTACCTGAATGTAATTTTCTCAAAAGCAAGCACCAGACTTATAATACAGAAGAAAAACAAGAAACCTGAATGAATACATCCACCAAGGTACAACATTCTATATATGTGCTATGGGAATGCCAAGGTACAACGGTTCTTAACACAAAACAAAGAAAATGGATGCATAAAAAGCTAGGGGGAGCCAGGCAGTGTTTACAACTGAGATAGCAACAGCCCTTATCTAAAATTAGCTAAAGACAGGAGCCAGGTGAAAGGTCTGATGCAATGCTAGTCTATTGTTAAACCCACCATCAGGGGTCCCTCAGTAAATACCTGATTATGCTATTCCTCTGGGCCTAGTGAAGAACATGCACCAGGGGAATTCCATTCTACTAACCCTTTCATGAATAATACTTCAGTTCCTCCTAAAACCATAACCCACTTTCTTCCCAGGCCATTGTAAATTCCTGTGTATGCGAGTGACTCGGCTATTGTTCTAAGTATTTACTATGTAGACTAACCCTGAGATTTCTAGTTCTTCTTAAGTAAATTGTAATGCCTGATTACTTTCACTGTCTCTACTAGAGGTAAATTTGAATGTTACTGAATAGGTAACATTCTTACTGAATTCCAAGCTCAGGGTCGGCTCAAGGACTGCCTAGGACATTGGAACACTGGTGGAGGTTTAATCTAATTTAGTATATGTCAAACTCAATCCTTAAAGGCACTTATAATAAAACAATACTGAAAGAAAGCACACAGATCCATACACCCGATTAACGCGGGGACAGGTTTGGAGCATACATGCTATGGGAATGCCAAGGTTCCAGGAGGCTAAGTTTCCATGAAACTCTTTGCCTCGGGTCTGCATCCAGGCTTTTAGGCCTGTCACACAGAATTCACTGGAGTGGGTATGGCAGCCTTCAGCCATCAGAGACACACGTTTTGATCCAACACAATGAGATACTAAATATGAGTTTATCAACTGCTTCATCTATGTCCTTATTTTTATGACCATTATGTAGGAAAGGAAGCTAGAACTTCAGAGTTTTTCTGTGGGTATCCATAGAAGAGATATACTAGATTTTCACCGCATATAGAGGTCAGAGACTGATGACCCAAAACCATATAGAAGTACCAGAGACACAAAGACAATCCAAAGAAAAAGACCAGAGCAATGGCTTATGAAGACAGAGTGGAATGTTTTTTTTTTTCCTGGAGTTTTTTTGATCCTAGGGATATATAAGACTCTTTGCATTGGACATCAGTGGCACTGTGGAAGCACCATGCATAGGCTCATATGCCTAATGGCTGAATCTCTTCTGAATGAAGATCTCTATCTAGGCCCTGTCTGAGCACACAGGACGGGAAGATAAACATGAAGTAAATTAGAAAACTGTAAAGAAAAACTGCTTAGCGCACCTGAGACAAATCTCCTGAGGCAAGGACAGATTGCCTCTCATGGACAAGGTTCTTGCGCTGGCTGCTTCCATGTGTCAGCTTGACACAAGCTACAGTCATCAGAGAAAGGAGCCTTGGTTGAGAAAATGCCTCCATGAGATCCAGATGTAAGGCAGTTTTTTTGTTTGTTTGTTTTTGTCTTTGTTTTACTTAGTAATCATTGAGGAGAGTCCAGCCCATGGCGGGTGGGATATCCATGGGCTGGTAGCCTTAGGTTGTATAACAAAACAAGATGAGTAAGCCATGGGAAGTAAGCTAGTAAGCAGCACCCCTCCATGGCTTCTGCATTCCTGTCTTCAAGTTGCATCTTGGGCTTGAGTTCCTGTCCTGACTTCCTACAGTGATGGGCTATGATGTGGAAGTGGAATCCAGCTAAACCTTTGTATCCCCAGTGTGTTCTTTGGTCACAGTGTTTTGTTGCAGCAATAGAAAGTCTGCCTAAAGCACGCACCCTCAACCAGTCCTTGAGTTTGCTTTCTGCATTTGGAAAATTGAACGTTGTGACCCACCAAAATTTACCCCATGATATTCATATGATAGATAAGTGTCCTGTAGTGGCTATCCCTGGTTGTCAACTTGACTATATCTGGAATGAACTACAATCCAGAATTGGAAGGTTCACCAGTAACCCTAACCTGGAGGCTAGGAGATAGAAGTTTCTGATCTGGATCTTGGTATGGAGATCTTGAAGCATAATGGCTATGGATTCCAGAAGATTAAGACAGGGAGTTCAAGGTCATCTGGGATTAAAGGTGTGATGGCACACACCTTTAATCTGGGCAACACCTTCTGCTGGAGATCATATAAGGACATTGGAAGAAGGGAGACTAGCTCTCACTCCTTTGCCTGTTTGCCGTGTGGGACTGAGTAACTGCTAGATCCTTGGTCTTCCATTCACAGCTACTACTGACCATTGTTGGGAATTGGACTGCAGACTGTAAGTCATCAATAAATTCCTTTACTTTATAGAGATTATCCATAAGTTCTGTGACTCTAGAGAACCCTGACCAATACAGTGTCCTTATCAGAACTCGTAGCTAGAATGAATGGTGAGAGAGCTGCAGTTATAAGTCTCAAGATGTGCTGAAGGCTTAAAAGAAGCCTTCTGCCCATATCCTTAAAGAGTAGGCAGATTTGTACAACCCTCCACATTAAGCAGAACTGAATGTCATACTGAGACAGACCCCAGAACATTGTCCTTCTGCTTCCAGTCCCAAAGGGAGCAGCTCATTGGAGTAGGACGCTGCCTCCATACATTGTTGTAAAACGCGTTTGTTCTCGCCTGCAAGAATTCACGCTGACACATGCAAGAGATCCGTCTGTGGCATCCTTTATTATTGAAGATGATCCAAAAGAAGGAAGGAAGAAAAGGGAGGAAAAGAGAAAAAGAGAGGAAGAAAGAGAGAGTGAGAGAGAGAGAGCAGAGAGAGAGTAGAGAGCGAAGAGAGAGCGAGCGAAGAGAGCGAGCTTAGAGAGAGAGAGCCCCCGGAGGGCTCGGCCTCTTATATCCCCTGAGGTAGCCCTAGGGAAGCGTGTTCCCATAGGATTGGCTGCAAAGCCATAAACCCAAATCATCCCGGGCATGGACTCTGTGACTCGCGCGCTTTTCCCCCAGGACAAAGCACATTCCAAGGATCATAAGTGAGAATGCTGGATGCCAGCGCCATTTCTTAATGGTTAATGCTGTCAGTGCTCAGAGCGGCTCTCTACATCTTCCCCTTTTTGTTTTATTAAGTTGGAACTGCCCTTAGCCTGTCTAGCGTGGTACCAATCATAGTTTAAGACAGTCTCCCTTACCTTACCAGGTGCAATGGACACAAGTCCTCTGGGTGCAAAGGCTAAGGGAAGTAGAGAAAGATGGAAGTACCCATTACCTTACCAGGTGCAAAGGAAACAAGTCCTCTGGGTGCAAAGGCTAATGGGAAGTAGAGAAAGATGCGAGTACCCATTACCTTACCAGGTGCAAAGGAAACAAGTCCTCTGGGTGCAAAGGCTAATGGGAAGTAGAGAAAGATGCAAACACCCATTCCTGTGCAATGGAGCCATCTCCCAGGGGTGCAAGGGCTGTTTGCCTCGAATTCAGGTACCACAGCTACATAGACAAGGGCTAATCAGGCCATGACCTCTCACTGACCCAGTGCAATGGGAATAAACCCTTGGGGTACATCGGCTGAGGGTTGCAATGACCAGTTACTCTTTTAACATAGACAGCCAAATTTCAGGGGATGATCCTTGTTCTAAGGCTGCGAGTGCCTGGGTAAATAACGACCTTGTCACGTTTTTGTTGGGTTCTGAATTTGCAGACCAACCATAGTAAGAACACTAATCCGCAACAAAGGGTTGTACCAAACAGGGCTACTCCCACCCACTCTTTAAAGAAGGAAAAGCAGAGGAAATCCAGGATGAGAAGTCCCCAAAGTTAATGGGTTTCAGCTGAGTCCCATTGAGTCGCCCAATCTGCAGGGGAAGCCTTCTGGAGAGTTGTTCTGCCTTCAACGACCAATTCTCTCTGAGATAGTCCGACAGAAGATGGTTTCATTCCGCAATTTCACAGGAGTGTCAATGTCAGCAGGTGTATCTTCCTCAGTCCCTTTTTTCTGTGGCATCTTCTTCTGGGGATGGCACCTTTCGAGTCAGCCGTTCAGGTAGCCAAAATGGGTTGTCTTCTTTCTGTGGAAAAACACAAATAGCTCCCCTGGATCCTGTCAGGATAGGATCCGGGCCTTTCCATTGTCCAGTTAAGACATCCTTCCATTTGACCATTTCTTTTGGTCTATTAAGTTCTGAACAGTGACGGTCAGCCGCTGTATGGCCTTGACTGTCCAAATTTTAAAAATTAAGTGTAAATGGTGCTATAGAAATGGTGACTCTTGGCACTAAGGGCAGAGCTTCTCCGACTCCCCCTTTTTGTTTTATTAAATAGGACTTAAGAGTGCGATGAGCCCGTTCTATAATGCCTTGTCCTTGAGGATTGTATGGTAGACCCGTTAGATGGGTCACTTCCATTTGGTGGCAAAATTGTCCAAACTTCTGAGAAGTGTAAGCTGGTCCATTGTCTGTTTTGAGAATCTTTGGTTTACCCAAGCACTCCACGCTTCAAGGAAATGTAGGATAACATGAGCTGCTTTTTCTCTGGTTAATGGAGAGGCAAATATAATTCCAGAACAAGTATCAATAGAAACATGTAAATATTGCAATTTGCCAAAGGATGGAATGTGAGTAACATCCATTTGCCAAGTCTGTAGTGGTCTAATACCACGAGCGTTAATCCCCACATGTGGCACAGGTAAAAATTGACAGCAATTTTGACATTGAACTACTATATCTCTGGCTTCTTTTCTGGATATGTCAAATCGACGACTTAGCGTCTCAGCTGTTACATGGAAATTTTTATGAAAGTCTCTGGCCAAATTCACTTTTGGGGATAGAGCAATAGCAATCAACTTTGTGGCTCGATCTGCCAAATCGTTGCCATGAGACATTGGTCCTGGCAGACCTGAATGAGCCCTAATATGTGTAAAAAAGACAGGGAATCTCCTATTAAGTAGAGCAAATTGAATCTTTTGAAAAACTTCTACAAGTTTACTAGATGGCTAAATTAGGCCAGCCACTTCTAAAACTTTAACTGCATTTACCACATAAAGGGAGTCTGAAATAATAAGCACCTATACCTGTTTTTGAACCATCTGTATAGATTACCACTCCATCTGGGAGCGGCTCCTGAGATATAATGTGGAAATACTATAGCTTGAGTTAAGGCAAATAGTAAAATGGGATGTTTAGGATAATGATTGTCCATTTGACCATTAAAGGAGGTAACTAACACTGCCCAAATGTCAGAGGCAGCAGCTAATATATGAACCTGCTGGGCAGTATAAGGCACTATTAAAACCTTAGGTTCCCTTCCAAAATGAGTAATGGCTGCTTTTAGTCCACAAAGGGCAAGCTGTGCAACTGCATCTGGGTACCATTCGATAATTTTTGCAGGGGATGCATTAGGGTGAATCCATAATAAAAGCCCATCTTGCCAAAACACAGCAGTTGTTAAATGTCTGGTCTTAAAAATACATAAGTCAAAGGCTTTGGTTTCATCTATGCGTATTAATTGGGCATTCTGTAATGCCTTTTCCACTAATTTTAAGGCGTTAAGGCCCTTGGTGAGGAAATGTGAGTATCCCCTTCTAGGATGTCAAATAGAGGTTTTAATTCTGCTGAAGGAACTTTCAGAAAAGGTCTTAACCAATTTATATCTCCTAATAATTTCTGAAAATCATTTAAAGTATGTAAATGATCTCTACGAATCTCTAATTTTTGAGGGACTATTTTTTCTGGATAAATAACTGTTCCTAGAAAGGAGCCTATTTCTGAAATTTGAACCTTCTCTGTGACAATATGTAGGCCCCATTGTCCCAATGTTTTAATTAATAGGGGGTATGAGGTCTGCAAAATAACTAACTCCTTATGGCACATAAGAATGTATAGAAAAGATATAAGTTCCAAGTTAACCTTAATGGCTGAAAAATCCTTTAAAACAATCTTAATAGGAGAATTTTATATAAGAATAATTGCTAGACCAGTTTAAGCATGTAAGACTAACTGGTCACATTGAAGGACACCGAAAAATCATGATAACTNCTTCTTATTAGCAAGATTTTAAGGTTAAGTTCCACATTCTCTCATGTACTCTGTCCCATAAAGTTAAAACACGTATAAAGTAAGGCCTTTGAGCCTTTCTCAACTGGGACCAGTTAAAAGTTAAAAAGTATATGCCCCATTCAGTCTTCTTGAGGTAGCAATCAGGGCAGTGAAGAACTTACGTGTCAGTAGCTGTTGGATGAATTCTTCTTGTCAGTTTCTGCAATATGCTGTGGAGAAAAACCTACACACTCTCTCTATATATAGATTCTTAATATTCTAATGGCAAGTAGTTAATCTAATGCCAATGCACCACAGACTGATCTTTAAAAAACAGTCTGCAAAAATTTAAAACGACACTTTTTGTGTCCTGGGGGTAGCTCTCTGCCCCTGGTTTTTAAAATTTTAATTTTAATAGCTAAAATTGTTTATCTTAGAGAACTATTAAAATTATCTGTCACATGGACAGCATTAAATTGTTTCAAATGGCTCACTATTAAAGTCAGCTCCAGCATTCGTATAAATCTGAATGCCAAACACAAAATTTTTTAACATAGGCAATAACACCTTTAGTTGTTTCTCTTAAGGAGTAATTATAACTGGAATGCTTGTAAGGTTTCAAATGGCATATGTGTAACTTATTTATCTTATTAATTAGCAATAAAGTATCCAAATGTAGCACTTGGTTAAGTAAACGTCCTCAAAGATCATTATCATTATCTGGAAACAAGTAAAAGAGCTGAGGACACTAAGAACAAATCTTTGAAATTTGACCTATATTTTGTAAAAATATAGAAACATTATCTTGAGCCATCACCATTTGGATGATGTAAAAAATGAATTCATATAGCCAATCATTCCTGTGAAAGTTTTACAATCCACCTGGGAATATGAATTTAGCACTGCATTGCTTTAGAGGTTATATCCAGGTGATCTAGAGCAATTTCTTAGATATATAAGGACAGTCCTTTTAATAGGACAGCATTTATTAGACAATTGCGAACTTGAAAATTAATATCTGAAGGTCAAACAATTTTAGCAATTGTCAATTCTGAGATATACCTATATTGACTTAGTATACAACTTGGTGAAATTTTTAACCTTATAAAACACCATCTGTAGCACGCACTTTTAATTATCTGTGCTGAGATAGGAACCTCAAAAGAATAAAACATATGTTTCAAATTTTAAATATCCTTTTTCCCATGAAGGGGCTGTTTTTAAATACAGAAAATGGGATGAATGCATGTAAAGGCATGCACAAAACAATTTTTCAATATTCTATAGTAACCAAATTTATAGCCGTTTGAAATGAGAAGCTAACACTTTGTCAGGTTTTTAAGACACAACTTTAATTTAATTTTCTAATATCTGAGTATTTACTTTATAATTCTTAATTAGCACCACAGTAGCCCTTAAATTTTGAGATAAAGAATTATTTCACATTCAATGGTCATGATTAAGAAGAATAGTCAGTATTGATATCCATAAATTATAATTAGTATAGATCAAAAAGGCCTTTTTAAACTTCTGTAATTTCTTTCATATTTACCAATTAGCTTGTGTCTTTTTTGATAATACCCAACAAAGGTTTGAGTCTTTTAATGACTCTTGATTGTTTCTTAAAGCTGTTGGAAATAAGAATTTTGAAGTCAATCACCCTTTATACTTTTTAGACTTTCTGTATCACGACATTACCAGTATAATTAAAACCCAAATATTGTCTCTGAAAAAATTTTTTTCAAGGAACAGGGCTTAACCCTGGATCTTCCATTTTAAAATCTGTTGCTCTACCGACTGAGCTGTCCGGGCCTGAAATCAAAAACTTTTTTGGTTCATTAAAACTCCTAGAATTTACTAGGGTGTAAGGGAAAAAAACAATTATTTAATCAATAATAACCCTTTAAAATTAAGCAATCCAGCCTGGAATGTTCCTTTAAATCTTCTTAATAACCTTTGGGTCCCTCTGAAAGGGAACTTGCAGTTTTAGCTTGCTCGGAGTAGTTTGTCCTGGGGGGGGGGGGGGGTGCAGGTCTGTAGAACAAAGAAATTTCACGAAGTTTTCTCGAGCCTGAATGTCAATTGCTCCTGTAATGATCTGAATTAAAACCGACAATTCAAAGACTTTTACCTTTTTTTGTAGACCTAATTAGAGTGAAACTCTTAGGAAGATTCCTCCAGGAACACTCTTAGCCTCTTATCCTTGGGGCTAAGAAGTTAACAATCTATATTACCATGTCTTTCTCCAGCGAAAGGCCACGTGGGCAAACCTGCCTGCCTTTCTTTAGCCTCTGTGGAGGCTCACACTAAAATTAAGAAGTCAGAGACCAATAGACACACTTTTTGTAACCATTTTTCTTTTTTCAACACAAGACAAACACAAAACAAGCCAGTCATCCGGACAAGACACAAAACATAGACAGACAAACGGTACCGTGTACATAAGAGCGCAAAACTTCTCAAAGTTTTAGAGATAATTCACCAGGCGTCCCTGGAGAATGTATGAAAAATTATAAACCACCGTGTAGTTGCTGGGGTTTGAACTTAGGACCTTCAGAAGAACAGCCAGGTGCTCTTACCCGCTGAGCCATCTCACCAGCTCATGCCTGAGTGGAGGAATTTGCCTTGAAGTTAGGAAGAGAACAAAGAAATTCCTGAATGGCTACTGGGGGGCTGGGCTGAAGTAGGAGGCATGCAAGGAGGTGCGGGCATACTGGGGGGCGGGGTTGAAGTAGCTACAGCGATTGTGGGCTGTGGAATTTCCCGCCCTTTGGTTTCTTTGTCTCTCTCGCTCTGAGAGCGGGCTATTTCTTTCTTTAAGACCTCCTCCTTAGAGGAGTTCAAATTTTAAGTTTTAGTTTCTCCCCCATAGTTCTCTTTCTGGAGGGGCTTGAAATGCTTAAATTTAACTTTTTCTCTCCCAAAGGTGTGCTTACCTTTACCTCACTCCCCCTTTTCCACTTCTGGGGGGGGCTTGTCTTATTAACGTTCCATTCCCCCTCTCCACGTCTGGGGGGGGTTGTCTTATAATTTTTAGGCGCCTCTCCCTCTCCGATTCTTGTAGATTATCCTCCAACTTTTTTAGGGTCTCTATCAAACACGAGTGAATCAGCTGCCATATAACTCGTGATCGGCTTTTCGTCTCACCATCCTTAATAGCTTTCTCAATATCTTTCCCCAGCTTTTCCACTTAAGTAAACTGAGCCGATGTCGTGAAAGCTTAGCTTAAAGAGTTTTTAACTCCTTTTTGCCCAAGAAATGGGGGAGGGTAATACATACCTTTCGGAGAGATCTCACTCGCCACAGATCTGGAACCTTCTAGTGTCTCTTTGCCAGTGATGGTAGATTCCTGGGTTTCAATTCCCGGGTTTCGGCCACCAGCTGTAAAACGCGTTCGTTCTTGCCTGCAAGAATTCACGCTGACACATGCAAGAGATCCGTCTGTGGCATCCTTTATTATTGAAGATGATCCAAAAGAAGGAAGGAAGAAAAGGGAGGAAAAGAGAAAAAGAGAGGAAGAAAGAGAGAGTGAGAGAGAGAGAGCAGAGAGAGAGAGAGAGTAGAGAACAAAGAGAGAGCGAGCGAAGAGAGTGAGCTTAGAGAGAGAGAGCCCCCGGAGGGCTCGGCCTCTTATATCCCCTGAGGTAGCCCTAGGGCAGCGTGTTCCCATAGGATTGGCTGCAAAGCCATAAACCCAAATCGTCCCGGGCATGGACTCTGTGACTCGCGCGCTTTTCCCCCAGGACAAAGCACATTCCAAGGATCATAAGTGAGAATGCTGGATGCCAGCGCCATTTCTTAATGGTTAATGCTGTCAGTGCTCAGAGCGGCTCTCTACACATTGTATTCATGTAGAGGCTGGTCTGGCTCAAGTGTGATCCACACAGCATCTGCTTTATTTATTATGAGGAGCTGAGAGAATTCTCAGTTGACCATTCAGTGGAATCCCATCCCCAAGTCATGAATTCAAGATCTTTTCAGCATTGTCTTATTAGACAGCCGCCCATCACTTCAAATACAGTGTCCTTGATCATACAGTTACATTGTCAGAGATGTACCAACCTAGAGAGCAAGTGATATCTTTGCTTGCCTCACTGAGTGCTTCTTGACAATACTAAGAGAGACCTCAAAGAGCTATTGAGCATGTCATGTTTAATGGGGTGGTTACAGCAGGTGCTCAGTCATCAGGCACTTCCCAATAGCATTCTGTTGACATATGATGGACAGAGAAAAAAAATGTCAGGATTGTGCAGATCATTTTTGTGAAAATCAGAGGAAGAAAAGGGGACTCTGAGGTTTGTCAGAGAGCAACAGCAGGTGTCAAGATTCCTTTTAGTAAATAATCAATGAGATCTGTTTTCTCTGAATAGAGCCAGAAGGTTTAGACAATACTGAAGGCCAGGCATGGATTAATTATTCAAGGAAAACATTGCACCTACCAATGACACATCATGGGACAAAGTCGCTTGATGGTGATATAAGATAGAGAAACTCATGTTGGAGACAGAGACAGAGACAGGCAAGGAAAATCCTCTGCTCTTTGCTTCTCTGGACATGGCCACTGGAAGCCATGTGTTTCCAGGAGGACTCTCAGGCCTGCTGCTCCTGCTCTGGGCCCTGCCCTGGGCTCAGGGTGGGAAGGTTCTGGTGTTTCCCATGGAGTGCAGCCACTGGCTCAGCATGAGGACCATTGTGAGGGAGCTCCACGCCCGAGGCCACGAGACTGTGGTCCTAGCTCCAGAAATGTCTGTGTACATCAAAGAAGAGGACTTCTACACTCTGAAAACCTATGCTATTCCATACACCAAGGAAGAATATGAGCATCAGTTGCTGAGCCCCTTTCAAATGTTGCTTACTTCTGAAGATCCTCTAACTATGGCCTTAAGAGAATTAAAAATTACAAAAAACCTGTCAACATTCTACTTGAGACTTTGTATAGAGCTCCTGCACAACAAGGGTTTAATCCAGCATCTGAACTCCAGTTCCTTTGATGTGCTGTTAACAGACCCTGCGTACTTCTGCGGGCCACTGCTGGCCAAGTATTTGCATGTTCCTGCTGTGTTTTTTCTGCGCTTCATGCCTTGTGATGCTGAGTTTGAAGCTGCTCACTGTCCAAGCCCTTCTTCCTATGTTCCAAGGCTATACACAAGTAATTCAGACCACATGAGCTTCCTGGAGAGAGTCAAGAACATTCTCTATCCTCTGTCATTTAAGCTCGTTTGCCCTCATTTTTTCACTCCCTATGAGAGCCTGGCCTCTGAGCTTTTCCAGAGAGAGGTGTCCTTCCTGGAGACCCTGCACCGCGCATCCATATGGCTTTTCAGGTCTGACTTTGTGTTTGAATACCCCAGGCCCATCATGCCCAATATGGTCTTCATCGGGGGAATTAACTGTGTCAGCAGGAAGCCACTCTCTCAGGTCTGTATTGGGCCTTCATCCAAAGAGTGGTCCAGGAACATTGGTTTCCATGTCTTGTTATAAGTTGCTCACTTACCTGCTCATCTTTCAGGAACTTTGGTGTATCAAATCTTTAAGGCATCCACAGTTGGTATATCAGGATTTTAGTGTCTGGTGAGAATCTCAGGAGGCAATAATTAGGGCCTCTAATTGAGCAGTGTTGGTACCCTGTAGAGTGTGTCCACCAAAAAGACAGTATCTCCTAGGCATGGCAGGACCAGAGAAGCCGAGCTGTCTCTCAGATGTTGGCTCCAGTGTGGGGTATTCCTTAGTCTACAGCAGGCAGTGAGAAAGATGAAGGAAATTTTTACCCAGTAGTCCTTAACAATTCTCTCTTGGAAGGGCTGGATGTGTACTTAAGTGGTGCCTGAGAACAGAAACAGAAGTAGTCTAGCATGTAATTTTGTTTACATCTCGTCTCAGTTTTTACTAGTCCTGACAGCGCTCCAGATTCAGGGCATTGCCGTGTGATCAAAGTTTCTAAGTGGCCTGTGGATGATCCAGACTGTCACGTTGTTACACTCTGCGTGTGCAATGTATTCCTGAGATTCCTTAGTTCCCAAGGAGGTGTCTTTTACTCTCCATTTCCTGTCATCTTGTCACCAATATTTGCAGAGGTTTGATTAGCATTTTTAAATAGTTGTTACCCTGTAAATATGGAAGCTAGATTTCTACATGGAGGCTCTCAGCACTAAGTGACATCTTTTATATCCCACCTATCAGATTGCAATCTCACCGATTTACGCTATTTTCATATTACTCTGACCTTTACTTCTAATTAAGTATTTTAAGAATTTTGGTTAAACATTTAAACAGTATTTTAAAAACTCAACTCCTATTGCTTTCCCTTGGTATACGAGTTCTGCTTATTCAGTCAGATAGGTTGGATTGGATTTGACATCTCCTACTTAGTATAAATGCATCCCTTTTACATGATTATTTAAAATTTCCATCTTTGATCTTAAATCTGTAATTTGGTGGCACTCTGTCTCTTGATGGAGGGGCAGTGGACCACGGTGTCTCTCCCATGTTTCCTTTGTTTACTAACAAGATCTTTTGTGATGCTATTGGACCAGCCATATGAACTAGCCCCTCTACTTCAAGATCCTCAAGGACAGTTATCATCTTTTTGCCATGTGATGTAACATTGTCTCAGTTCTAAGAATTAGGATATGAGCTTCATTCTGGTGTCATTACTTTGCCTTCAGCAGACAGTCAATCCATTTGAATGAGCCCTGGATCTCATTCACAGCTGGGAGATGTTCTTTGCTAAGGCACCAAGAACATTCATCAGTTCTCTTCCTTTAGACTCTCCCAAGGCAACCTTGGGCTAGACCATGAAATTTGCTGATAGCATAGACTTTAGCTGCTGTGTGTAGGGTGACTCGTCACTCAAGTGAGAGCCAGTGGGTTTTGTTGCTTTGATCTGTGTCTCCTGGATACCACAATGACTTGGGTGTACTTTTAAAATCCTTTTGATATTTTCAGCACCTGTGGTAATTCTGAAACCAAGTTAAGGTTGAGTACAGGCTTAACATGGGGCTAGCCAATCCTGGAATTTTTATGTATTCACTTATATTTTGGCCCCAGGATTTTGGATAGAGAATAGTCTTGGTAACATTAATATTCTTTCATTGGAGAGATTAAATGTGGACTGATTAACACTACTGAGGTCTTAATGACTTGTTAGAGGAATGATAGGAATCCAATTATACCCATAATTTTGGAGGAGAAATTGCATAGGAATTATCTGGTCTTCTACCTTCCATGAAAGTTGATATGCAAAGGCTTCTTATACAGTGTGGTAGCGGCACAGGGGATCCATTTTCATTTACACATCTGCCCAGCTGCTGAGTCTGCTGCCAGTAACATACTAAGGATGTGGCTTTGCTGTAGAGAGAAATCTCAACTTGGATAACCATGGGCAGACAGACACGTGTGTATGGAATGCAGGGTACGCAAGTGGAGCTCACCTGGTAGAGAGTGGAGTCCTGGGGCATGTAAAGGAAGGGGATGGCAGTAATTGCTTAGCACTCAGTGAGATTCCTCGAGACAGGCCCAGATTCCTGATCATGTACACAGTCCCTACAGCTACAGTCCTGCCCTCAGCTGCATCTCAAATTTGCTTTGCCAAATGGACACTTGAGCACAGTGTCCCACAAGATCATGAACCATGATATTTCAGAGAATCCAGTCTTGTAAGAATTTTGAGCTGTCAAAACTGTAAAATGGAGTCTGACCAGAATCCATAGGAGAAGGAGGCAATGAAGACCTAGATTAGTATACACCCAGAGGCTTTAAAGGAGTGCAGAAGCATGCAGCCCTCAGCATCTAGGAGAGCAGAAATTTGGCGTTGGCCAGACATATGCAATACTTGTCCCTGATCACTACAGTTATGTCACAGCACAGGAAATGCACCTATCTGGAGATCCAGCAACCTCTTTGTTTCTCAAAGCTGACTTAGTAGTGCTCTGTGATGTACTGAAGCAACTTGCAGTGAGAAGAACCCTGTGTGTGTTTCTGAATACATCAGGTCTAGCAGAGGGTACAGTAGGCACCAACTGTTTTGGTTACTTTTCTATTGTTGTGAAGAGACATCATGACCAGGGCAACTTATTTTAAAAAGTCCTTAATTGAGGGGATTGTTAACAGTTCAGAGTGTGAGAATATGATCATGGCAGGAAGGCCGGCAGGCATGGCACTGGGGCAATAGCTGAGAGTCTATCTTATATAAAAGTTGGAGACAGAGAGAAGAGAGAGAAGGTGAAGAAGAGAGAGAGAGAGAGAGGCAGACTGACAGACTAGATTTGGCATGGGCTTTTGAAACCTCAAATTCCACTTCCAATAACACATCCTCCAATAAGTTCACGCCTCCTAATCGCTCCCAAAACAATTCCACCAACTAAGAACGACACAGTCAAATATATGAGCCTAAGGGGCCCATTCTCATACTAACTACCCCACTGAGCTTAAATGGCTGACAAAGAAAGAAGTGACAAAATCAAATGAGTGTGCAGAACTGTGTTTTGGATTTCAGAGAAGAGAGGTGAACTCTGATGTCTGCCAGAGGAGAGCCACAGGTCACGAGTTTTACTAGCAGAGATCATAAGAGTGGTTTCTCACTATGCAGAGTCAAAAGGGTAAGATTCTGTAAAGATTAACCAAAGGAGGGCACTGTGCCACAC
This sequence comes from Mus minutoides, assembly GCA_902729485.2. NCBI lineage: Eukaryota > Metazoa > Chordata > Mammalia > Rodentia > Muridae > Mus > Mus minutoides. Next base: position 2,083,237 of record LR749630.1, on the reverse strand, counting down.
AAAGACATGCTGAATGTTAGGGAGCATGGAGGTAAGATGATGATTAAACTAGTGTGAGAGTCGGAGCCTGGTAAGGTGGGTGCACTCCTATGGCCCTCTGGAAGGATAGTTCCAGAACATAGGATGCCCATGTAGGGCATGTATGGTGGGTGGCTTTCATAGATGTGAAGCAGCACACACATCTTCAAAGCATTTTAAAACAACAGTGGAATGTAACTAGTGTTACATCTGGTGAGATGGCTCAGCAAATAGAGACACTGTTTCAAAAGTTGTAAAGAATATTTCTAAGTCCAATCTTTGCTGCATGCTTCTTCGTGAGTCTAGCTACCTTTATGTCTCTGAGTGAGCAGAGCTGATGGTACCCACTAGACCTAGTTTGCATATATACAGTTTCTTAAGACTTGGCACCTGGCTCATAGGGACTCTGGGGCTCTGAGCACAGGACAGACTCTCACAGTGAGGGGAGCCATCAACATTACCGTGCTCTTCTCTTCCATAGGCCTCCTCCAGAATCATATGTACCCAGGAGGTGCATATTGAGCCTGACCAGGAAATTGGGGTCCCTTCTCAAGGAAGTGGCCTCCTCTTCCACTCCACGTGGCTTGCGAGTGTTCTTTCTAATTCTGTGAGCAATAGTAGAGGCAGCAACCACAGATTTCAGGGTCCGACCTCTCGTCAGACCTGTTCCCTCTATTCCCTTCATTTTATGGGCACAGCATGGACAGGAGTGGCCATTGCTCAGCCTCAGATAATTCTCCATAGATAGCCCTAGAAGGGAATGGTGGGGTTTTTTATGAGGTGGTCCTGGTAATATAGCTGTGTAGCTTTCAAACCATACAGAGATTAAATGTGAATTTAAGTCGTCTAGTATGTTATGACTTGATACAAGAGTAATTAAAAACTAAGAATTCCAATTTTGTCAGGAATTTTATTTTTAAAAAGGCAAGATTTAATTTTTAACCAAAATTGATGGTTAACTATTAAGACATTGGCAGCATCCGTGTACAACTAAATTATTTCAAAGTTACTTAAGAATGTTATGAAAGGGGCTGGGCGTGGTGGCGCACGCCTTTAATCCCAGCACTCGGGAGGCAGAGGCAGGCGGATTTCTGAGTTCGAGGCCAGCCTGGTCTACAAAGTGAGTTCCAGGACAGCCAGGGCTATACAGAGAAACCCTGTCTCGAAAAACAAAACAAAACAAAACAAAACAAAACAAAAAAAAAAAAAAAAAGAATGTTATGAAAGTACTCATGTGTGGAAAAGCCTTGAAGATACGGGCACAGGGGAAAAATTCCTGAACAGAGCACCAATGGCTTGTGCTGTAAGATCAAGACTTGACAAATGGGACCTCATAAAATTGCAAAGCTTCTGTAAGGCAAAAGACACTGTCAATAAGACAAAAAGGCCACCAACAGATTGGGAAAGAATTTTTACCAATCCTAAATCTGATAGGGGACTAATTTCTACTATACATATAAAGAACTCAAAAAGCTGGACCCCAGAAAATCAAATAACCCCATTAAAAAATGGAGCACAGAGCTAAACAAAGAATTCTCAACTGAGGAATACTGAATGGCTGAGAAGCACCTGAAAAAATGTTCAACATCCTTAATCATCAGGGAAATGCAAATCAAAACAACCCTGAGATTCCACCTCACACTGAAAGATTCAGCAATACCTCTACTGGGCATATACCCAGAAGATGTTCCAACTGGTAATAAGGTACATGCACCACTATGTTCATAGCAGCCTTATTTATAATAGCCAGAAGCTGGAAAGAACCCAGATGTCCCTCAACAGAGGAATGGATACAGAAAATGTGGTACATTTATACAATGGAGTACTACTCAGCTATTAAAAACAATGAATTTATGAAATTCTTAGGCAAATGGATGGATCTGGAGGACATAATCCTTAGTGAGGTAACCCAATCACAAAAGAATTCACATGATAGGCACTCACTGATAAGTGGATATTAGCCCTGAAACTTAGAATACTCAAGATACAATTTGCAAAACACATGAAACTCAAGAAGAAGGAAGACCAAAGTGTGGATACTTTGTCCCTCCTTAGAATGGAGATCAAAATATCCATGGAAGGAGTTACAGAGACAAAGTTTGGAGCTGAGACAGAAGGAAGGACCATCCAGAGACTGCCCTACTTGGGGATTCATCCCATAATCAGCCACCAAACGCAGACACTACTGCATATGCCAGCAATATTTTGCTGAAAGGACCCTGAAATAGCTCTCTCTTGTGAGGCTATGCCAGTGCCTGGCAAATACAGAAGTGGATGCTCATAGTCATCTAGTGGATGGAACACAGGGCCCCCAGTGGAGAAGCTAGAGAAATTACCCAAGGAGCTGAAGGGGTCTGCAACCCTATAGGTAGAACAACAATATGAACTAACCAGAACCCCCAGAACTCGTGTCTCTAGCTGCATATGTAACAGAAGAGAGGCCCCTTGGTCTTGCAAACTTTATATGTCCTAGTACAGGGGAACGCCAAGGCCAAAAAGTAGGAGTGGGTAGGTAGAGGAGCAGGGGGAGGCGGTATAGGGGACTTTCGGGATAGCATTTGAAATGTAAAGGAAGAAAATATCTAATGAAAAATTGAAAAAAAAGAAAGATAGAAAGAAAAGTTTCACCAGGATGGGTGAAGTGTCCAGCGCTAGTTACCTGGCCCTGCACACTTCCAGCCCAGAGCAAATGCAGGGATTACAGTGCTACACTAAACATCATTTCCTAGTTCCAGGAAATAGTACTGTTTGCCTAGATATCAATTATAATAAATACCCAAGGCACCATGCACCTATTGACAGTTTAAAATAAAATGGGAAACAAGAATATTGTGAGGGCCAGTCTTTGCCACGTGCCTCTTCATGCTTCTTATTCTGCTACATTTCTGGCCCTTGGTCAGCAGAACTAAGAGTATTTCTTTGACCTAGTGTATACGTAGAAACATTGCTCAGACTTGGTATCTGGCTCTTATGTGCTTTAGATCTGTGATCCTGCTTCAGGCCCTCACATGGAGGGGAACAGCCAATGCTGCCTTAGTTCAGTTTTCACAGGCACAGTTACAGAGGAGCTGCATAGTGAGTCTGGGAAGAAGTGGGCCTCTTCTGTTAGCAGTAGTGTTGGGAGTGTCCCCATTCAGGCTGACAACGGTGGCTACAAGCAGCAAGCACAGATTCGGGTTCTGCGTTCTCGGCCACCTGCTCCTTCTGTTCTCTTCCTTTTACAGGCGTGGCATGGACAGGAGAGGCTAAAGCCTACACTTGGGTAATTCTGCATAGACAGACACAGAAGGGAAATGGCAGGGTTCGCCTTGAGAGAAATCATGCAGAGAAGAGGCAGGTGCAGGACAAAAAGGCAGAAAAGTTGCCTTTGGAAGAGAAACTGCAGAACATTTTTTCTAAACACCTGCCCTTCATGAAAGGGTGAAATGCAGAGGCAGACTGTACAGGGCAGCAGGGGCACATGCTGAGTCAGTTCCCAGTCTGGATCCTCAGAGCGTGGCTTTTCTCCAGAGGAAAGCCTCAGCCTGGTTGACACAGCAGACTGACACTGATCTGGAGAGACAGGAAGCAGGACAACCCGGGGGCTTGCCCAGGAGAGAGTGAAGCCCCAGAGCGTGTGAAGGAAGGAGATGGCAGCAACTGTTCATCACATGTGGGAGGAGTTCTCTGAGGCAAGGTCCTGGTCATGCACATGGTGCCTAACACTGGAGTCCTGCCCCGACCTGGGCCTCAAATTCACCTTTTCTTGACTTTCAGCCCAGTGCCCTCAGGAAAAAAAAATCATAAACTAAAAAACATTGCAGTCCATGCTTTCTGGAGAATTCCTTCTTTATCAGGATTCGGGTCTGGCATGGATTGTAGAAGGACACCTGACCAAAAAACTTCAGAATGCAGCAAAAACCCAGATTAATGTTTACCTAGGTCCCAAACTGAGTGCAGGATGCTGCAGCCCTCAGCATTCAGGAGAACAGAACTTGGAGATGGACAGAGGACTGTGTGTGTCCCTTCGAGGACTCTCAGGGCTGCTGCTCCTGCTGTGTGCCCTGCCCTGGGCTGAAGGTGCAAAAGTGCTGGTGTTACCCATGGAGGGCAGCCACTGGCTCAGCATGAGGACCATTGTGAGGGAGCTCCATGCCCGAGGCCACGAGACTGTGGTCCTGGCTTCAGAGGTGACTGCGCACATCAGAGACGACGACTTCTTCACCCTCAAAACCTATGCCTTTCCATATACCAAGGAAGAATATCAGCAAGAAATACTGAGCGACATTGAGAAGAGCTTTAAAACACAACATTTTGTGAAGGCCTTTTTTGAAACTCTAGCATCTATAAAAATTTTTTTTGAGCTCTACTCAAATTCTTGTACAGCTTTATTGCACAATAAGATGCTGATCCAGCAACTGAATTCCAGTTTTTTTGATGTGGTCTTAACAGACCCCATTTTCCCCTGTGGAGCAGTACTGGCCAAGTACCTACAGATTCCTGCTGTGTTTATTCTGCATTCTCTTCCCTGTGGCATAGACTATGAGGCCACACAGTGTCCAAATCCTTCCTCTTATATTCCGAACCTACTCACAATGCTTTCCGACCACATGGACTTCCTGCAAAGGGTCAAGAACATGCTGTACCCTCTGGTCTTGAAGTACATTTGCCACTTATCAATCACTCCCTATGAAAGCCTTGCCTCTGAGCTTTTGCAGAAAGAAGTATCCTTAGTGGAGGTTCTCAGCCATGCATCCGTGTGGCTGGTCCGAGGGGACTTTGTACTCAACTACCCCAGGCCCATCATGCCTAACATGGTCTTCATTGGGGGCATAAACTGTGTCATCAAGGCGCCCCTCTCTCAGGTCTGTATTCTGCTTTTATCTCAAGGATTTTCCAGAAAAATTATTTTTTACTTTCAAATTCTTATTCATCCAACTCATCTTTCCAAAGGTATCTTTTCTTTCCTGAGAGGCTTTAGTTAAAGTAACATATTAAGGTGTTCACCATGCCATACTTTGGGACTAAGGCTAAGGCGAGGGGCCTAGTTCTGAGGTGCTGGAGTGGGACTCAATAGAGATTGCCCACATATCCAGACATGGTTTTGCTCTTGGGGAGTGTCCCGATTCTGCTCAGGAGCTGAAAAATTGAGCTGTGGCCTGACCCACCAGAAGGTGTGTTGCTTTCAGATTTTTTTCCTCAAGGTTAAAGGAATCAGCAAATTGTAGTTGTTGATGTGGAAGCTTTTAATATTGCTCTCAGGGGTGAAATGGGTGTGTGTTCACACAACACTTGAGCACTCAACAGATCTGGAAACAAGCAAATTAGTTTATAGGATCAATTTTTGGACTAACCACATATCAAATGCTCAACTGACTGTGTGTAACGGCGCAGCTCCTATATGTTAGATCTTCCATGATATAACAAAACTATTTCAAATTTTTTATATGGAAATAGTCTAGATAAGTCTACCATAACAAAACTTTTTACTTTATCATAGGGTAGAGGTAGAAAGTAAGTTGTACATTTACTACTGAGGCTACTGGTTACTTCCCAGTCTAGTCAGATGATCAGGCAGTAATTGAACATATACTGAAACAGTTTAGTGGAGATCTGAGGAAGATAAATGAGTCTGTATTTAATGAGGAAGCCCGTGAGCTTGGCTTAGTAATCCCAGAACTTTGAAAGATGAGGCAGGATTAGGATTAGTACAAGTCCATCAAGGCTACATAATGAAGCTGGAGCAAGGATAAATAATGAGAACCTGAGAGGGGAAGTGAGAAGGAAGAGGAAGAGGAGAGGGAGGGAGAAGAGAGGGCAGGATAAAGAAGAGATGAGGGAGATGAAAGCAAGTATGGGAGAAAAGAGAGAACTGAAGAGAATGTAGAATTTGAAATTCTCGGAATGAAAGCTGATACAGAAGAATGACTTTCTATAATGGAGAGGGTATCTTTCTTCCCATTTGGAGGCTGTGACATAAAATCAAAGGGAAAGTGGTTACATGGGAATAGTAGTTTCTTTCGAATGCTTTCAGCCATGTCGACTACGCTAAAGCTGCATGTGAACCTCACGCTGTGTGACTGGCTTTTTAAAGTCTTGATCTTGTTTTAGGTGGAACATGGCCTCCTAGTCTTCTAGAGCTTACAGTGTGTTGCTCTTTCCTTGCCTGGTGTATTCTGGAAAATGCTCCCAGTGATACCATGAGGGAATACCCTACAGTGTATTTGAAAGCCTTTTTAAAAACTAGGTGCTGTGTGCATGTGTGCCAAGGCGCTTGTGTGCAAGAACTTCAACTTCTGGCTGCTGGTCCACTCCTTCCACCCTAGGTTCCAGGAATCAAAGTCCAATTGTCAGGCTTGTGCTGGAATATGCTTTTACATACAGATCTACTGGTAGATTCAAGAGGCACAGGAAATGCCTTCTGACCACTATGACAAACCTTCCCTAAAAGGTGACCTTCTACAGGCATGTCTTCACAAGTGTTTGAGACAAAGCCATTTTTGAAGAAAGTTTCAAGCTTGACAATTCATTTTTAAAAATGCTTTTTATAGTTGGGCCTGGTTGCACATGCTGTGAATCCCTGCATTTAGGAAGCAGAGTAGATTCCTGTGAGTTCAAGGGACAGCCTGGCCTACATAATGAGTTCCAGTCCAGCCAGGAACTTTACATTTATAGTAGCACTAATCCAAGACATCTAGGTGACTATTGATTCTTGTGTTTGCTCTCAACTGTTAAGACAAACCAGAGCTGAAGACCCATGATCTCTGAGTAACCTTGCTATGCCAGGCTCTTTGCCTACCATGGAAACTCTGCTGACAATCTTTTATCCACTGTGTAGTTTCAGACCCACTCATGTCCCACCCAGGGTGATGATTTCCACATTTAACCATCATACAACTGTATGTGTTCATTATCCCCAAATCCTTGATACCTTCTACCAGTTCAGATATAAACCCATACCAACATACTACTCAGTGACTCTTCCTTATGTATGTGTGTGTGAGTGTGCACAAGTGCACGCATGGAGGTCCAAGGCTAACGGCAGGAATCGCCCTCAATTACTCTTGTACTTTATCCAGGGTCTTTAAAAAAAAATCCAGAGCTTAGCCAAGGCTCATCTTGCCAGCCAGCATGCTCTGGGGACCTCGTGTCTCTGCCCTTTGAGGACTATCTCACATACCAGACCTTTATTTAGGTTTCTGTGGATTCTGGGGATGCTTGCCTAGTAACACTGAAATCCCTAGGCCATTTCATGTAGTCTGAATTTATGATAATGTGCTTAGGTCCTATGACCTCTTTGGAGAGAATTACAAAGCGTGGCATCTTAAACCTATTGAGATCCATTTTACTTCCATGCCTTATGAAGTCTTCATAAATAACACTGAAGTGAGGTAGACTACTCTGTGTTGTACTCTCTAAAGGCAACATCTTCTTCAAGGTCTAGGAAGCACCCAACTGTGCTATAGAATGGACTCTATTGCATATCTCTATCTCTATCTATCTATCTATCTATCTATCTATCTATCTATCTATCTATCTATCTATCTAAAATCAACCAAGGAGCTTGTATATCCTTCAAAAGGCACTTTTCACTTCCAGCATCTTCCGCTGTTGTAGAACAAACTTAGGCACTAACCAGCCAAATGTTGAGACCTTGACTGATAAACATAACCCTAAACCTTCAGAGAGAGCACTGTCCTAGCAATAGACAGTAGAATAGACAATAGCTGTAGAATTTCAGACTTCTACAAAACATGGGAAGAGTCCCTCCCGCGTAACATTCTGGAGCTTGCTGGAGGCCGGGCTTTCGCCCGCTGCTGCCGCCGCAGCCGGCTGCGGCTGCTCTCCCAAGATGGCGGCTCCTACGGGCGAGTACTACTGTGTCGGGAGCCAGGTTTTGTGCCAGACGTGCCAGGAGCAGCGGCTGCAGGGCGAGGTGGTAGCCTTCAACTACCAGTCCAAAATGCTGGCTCTAAAAATGTCCCTCTTCCAGTGGAAAAGCCAACCATGCAGACATCTTGCTTATAAACTTACAGTATGTTTCAGAAGTGGAAATAATTAATGATCGAACAGAAACCCCTCCTCCCCTAGCTTCACTCAGTGTTAGTAAGCTTGCCAGCAAAGCAGGGACAGAGAAGGAGAAGCTGAGCCAGGCCTACGCAATCAGCGCTGGTGTCTCCCTGGAGGGCTAACAGCTCTTCCAGACCATTCACAAGACCATTAAAGACTGTAAATGGCAAGAAAAAAACATTGTAGTCATGGAAGAAGTTGTTATTACACCCCCATATCAAGTGGAAAATTGTAAAGGCAAGGAGGGGAGTGCATTGAGCCATGTACGCAAAATAGTTGAAAAACATTTTAGAGACGTGGAAAGCCAAAAGATACTGCAGCGTTCACAAGCCCAACAACCACAGAAGGAGGCTGCTCTGTCATCCTGAGTCCACAAACATGGAGGACTCTTCCAGCATCAGCCACAGCGATGGTGGTGGCCTCAGTGGTGGCAGACCGGGGAGGGAAGGGATCCTATATTTCCTGCTGGCTCTTATTAGGGTCAGTGATTAAAACAAACAAACAAACAAACAAACAAAACAAAACTAGACTTGAACAAACACCAAACAAAAAAAGAGCAAGAGAATAATTTAAAAGTTGAATCATTCATTACTTGACTAACAGACTTCGGCCCACCATGCCCTTCTCAATCCTCTGAGCAGTCATCTTTAGTTTTATTTTTGCAAATTCCTTTTCACTCTGCCCTCCACCTGTGACTTTCCTTCCCTAGTCTGTTTCTGCCATTCTGATTTTATAAGTGGATATACTTGCCTTCTGAATGATTGAAAGAAACTTTTACATCTTTTCTTCCAAAATAAAAGTAACAAGCTGATTGTGATTCTGATGTTGAGACCAGAGCAGAAGAAAGAGGTCTCACTTTGAATTTTTCATTTTTTTTTCTTTGATTTTTTTTTCTTTTTTCCCACAGGGCATGGCTTGAATTAGTTTTATTTTTCTTAACTTTAAATATATATATGGAAATATATATTAAAATGTCCTCTAAGTATTTCCTGCTTCTTACAGGTCTCTTTTTACTAGATCATGGCCACTCTTCCCACCTCATTCCTCTGAAAACAAAAATGTGTTGTCCTTTCTACCACCCAGAGCCCAACGATTAACTTGACTTAGTTCACAGCGAGGATCTCCTGCAGCCCTGCAGAGCCAGTGTGCAGATGGGATTTGGCCTTGAGGGTCCTGATGGCTTTTTGGTCTTTAACTATATGTACCTGTCTCCCATTCGGTCCCAACCTCAGGACTCCCTCTGCCTTTGTCTTCACCTTACTAGAGGAACTCTCAACACTCTCCACTCGGGAGTCAGCCGCCCCTCCCCCTGTGCCTCTGCAGGAAGAACTCGCTTGCAAGGCACATCTCAGCTCCTCCTCCTCCTCCGGGCTGATTTTCTCTTCTAAGAACCTGGACTCCATCTATCCCAGGCTTTCTTAAGTCTATGTCCAGAGCCTCTAGCCCAGGAAAAAGCTTGAATAACTTCTAGTTTCTCTTCTGCCCCCTCCTACTCCCTGAAATCTCACAAGCTGATGACAGTTTGTATGTGCTCAGCCAATGGGCAGAAAACCTGGAAAGAATTTCTGGACTTTAGCCCTCCAGTTTGCCTGGTTTGACTAACCTGCTGAGAGCTGAAACTGGTACTTGCTGCCCCTGCATCTCAGGGTGGTCTCCTGGGGCAGAGTGCCACCACCTGAATATCAGGCACTGAGTGGGACATGGCTGATGCTGGCTAGAGCTTTGGGAGTAGGGTGGGGCTAATTTTTTTTATTTTGGCCATGATCTTTTCCCTTCCTTTAAAAAAAAAAAATTAAATAGATGGATCAAAATTAAATAATTCAAGCCCTGCCTTCAAAATGGAAAAAAAAACTTTTTTTAAAGTATTGTTTATCAAAACAATAAAACCCATTTTTTTGTTTGTTTGTTTTTGTTTTTGTTTTTTGGAGACAGGGTTTCTCTGTAAAGCCTGGGCTGTCCTGGAACTCACTTTGTAGACCAGGCTGGCCATCAAAAAAACAAAAACAACAAAACAAAACAAAACAAACACATGGGAAGAATAAGTGTGATATACACACTAGCAAGTTTGTTGTAATTTGTTGCAGCAATAACAAGAATCTCCTTAAGTTGTTTCTTCAGTTTAGCTGCTTAGTTTTAGCCTTTCATTTAAACAGTAGTCAACTGTTCCTATATCAGCATGACTTTAGGTAAACTAAAAGCCATTCTTTTCAACTTAATTATCTTAAACGAAAGACTCAATATATGCCTATCAATATGTGCGCGTGTGGGGAAGTGGAGCTATAAAGTTCAAGGAAAGCTCTGAGTCGAATGTTCAACAAAATGGACATTGTGTGGTTTTAGGTGCTGTGAAGTGTTTCCTAGCACTAGAACATAACAGTGGTCTGCCTCAGGATTAAGTTTAATGAGTGCCAAAGGCATACAGATATTTACAACAGGCATAAAGACCAAGAGAGATCCTATCCCTGCGATCCCAACAATAACAAGAGGCACCGACATGAGCTGCATATAATGTCTTGAATACAGTTGTTCTGAAAGTAGAGTTCCCTTGAAAACGCATTTAAACAAAAAAGTCCTGATAGTCCTTATATGACACTTTACGTCTTTACTGAGTATCGATGCGAAGCAGCTGCTCTTTGCCATTAATTATCAGGGACTTTAACTCTCCATCTTCTTCCACTTCCACCCTTTCTTGGCCATTTTCAACGATTCTCTTGGTGGTGATTTTTTTGCCATTAATTATTTCGGTGGACGTTGACACCGACTTGTAGTTGCCTGCCGCCCCACCGCCGCAAGACATGGAGAAAGAAGAAAGGCCCGAGTTTCCTGGAGAACCGAAGGATGTGAATCCAGTATCTAACGAAGCGAAGCCACCCCCAAATCCTGGGAATTCGGTAAAGGAGGTAGAGAAGGGTACAGTCCCTCGGCTTCTGCTTCCACGGGTGCTCCTCCGATCCCCAAAAAAGTTCTCAAGCGGGTCTCCGAAGAAGTCGAAGGAGAAGGGGTCATGGCCCCCGAAGAACTCCTTGAAGACCTCCGCAGGGTCTCGGAAGGAGAAGACATACTGGAAGGCGTCGTGGAACGGGCTGCCCGCCGCGCCGCCTCCGCCCACCTCGCCTACTTCGCCGCAGCGGTCGTACACCTCGCGCTTGCGGGCGTCCGATAAGACCTCGTAGGCCTGCGCCACCTGCTTGAACCGCCTCTCAGCCTCCTCCTTGTGCTCGGGGTTCTTGTCCGGGTGCCACTTGAGCGCAAGCTTGCGGTACGCCTTGCGGATGGCCTCAGCCGAGGCCTGCCGTGGCACGCCCAGCACCTCGTAGTAGTCCACCATGGCGGCTGGCCGGCCCGCGGCCTCAGCGCTGGAGCGGCGGTGGCAGCTGCTGAACGCCCGCCTACCGGCCGGTGCCCTCCCTTATGACGCAGACGTCTCTCATTGGCGGAGGCGGGTGGCGCCTCAGCCTATCAGAATACAGGGATCCAGGGATCGGTTGCTCCTAGTGATGCTCAGTGACAGGAAGGAGGACAAAGGATGACTTAGGGGAGAGGCTTTGGCTCTGGCTGCTATAGAAAAGTACTATTTCATCCTTCCCTCCTCCTCCTTCTTCTCTTTACCTCTCCTTTTTCTCACTCTTCTCCTTTCCCTCTTCTCCTGATGCTGCTCGCCCTTCTCTCCTCAGCTGTGTAGCTCAGACTGGCCTTAAACTTGCAGTCATGCCCTCTGCCTCAGCATCGTGCATTGTGGCACAAGTGTTGCCTCACAAACCTGGATTTTTAAAAATGTATTTTTGTGCCCTGCCCCAAGTCGTCTTTTCATCAGCCAGGCAAGAGATTAGGAAGGTTGACAGGAGTTATGTTTTGTCTGACCCTAGTCTGAAGGACAGTGGTTTGTGAAGGACTCAGGTTCTTAAACATTTTGTCCGCCCCCCCCCCCTTTCATTTATATGGCTCTACGAGAAAGTAAAGCAATGAAAAACACATCTATTAGATGCACTCTAGCATAAATCATGTTCTTATGAGAAAAATAACTTCTTCAAAACAAAACTTCAGAAGGGTGATGTGTGTTTGTGTTCTTCAAATCACTCCAGCATCGGTCTTCATAGAGCTGGATTCTTCTGTTACTGCATTCAATCTAATTTGATCTCATAGAGTAACCTTTGGAAAACTCCACCATATGCCTATGAGAAAATTAGATCTTTAAAAGTCAGTATTTCTGTTAATGGAAATAGTTTCAATCTTGTAAAATTCCTCTGAAAGATCCTTGGGGGATCTTCAGGGTTCCCTAGTTAATACTTGGAGAGCCATTGTTGTTCTGAACAAAAATAATTGGAACTTGTGGCTGTTTTTGAAGCACTGTAGGTGAAATGTTCTTGTTGCCACTAATACTGTTGTAGTATGACTGGCCTTCCTTCTGCCATTGCTTGACACTTGCTTTTATCTCCACTTTCTTGTGGGCTTTTTTTTTTAAACACCTTATTACCTTATTTGATCAGTGGTGAGGCAACATGTATCTCTAAAGGTTACTTAGTTCTAAAGGGAAATGGTTAACCAGTAAATGTTTAAAGATTCTGTCATGAAGGGTACTAGGTCTAATCAGAAATTCTAGTGTGCCAGAACAGTCATTTGAGTTTATGTCACACCCAGTGACTGAACTTGAACCCCTAGGCCTGTCACTTGTTAAACATGAAATAAACAGTAATAGAATCCTGATTAGGAGGAGAGGGCAGATGGATTTGACTAATCAGGAGAGACAAAGAGGGGGAATACTCTTTGCAAAGTGACCCAGGGTCTAAGGAAGAGCAAGGCTAAAGGGTTTGAGTTTCCTGTGGGCCTGTAAAGCTGTTGACCAGAGAAGCAGTGGTGGAGTGGGATAATACAAAGGCAAACTGATATAGTGGGCTAGAGGGACAGCCTAGAGGATGAAGCTCTGAGATAAAAGCAAAGCAGTTGGATCTGAAAGAGTGAACACTTGGCCTAAGTATTGATTGGGCCTATAGTAAAAGTAGATGGAGTTTGTACAAAAACAGTTACTGAATGCACAGCTATGGACTGGCCTCAGGGTTGAAACCCTGCCTATGAGGGTTTATTCTGGATATAGGCAGCTGTGGGAACTTCTAGATGATGAAAGGTAGGATGGGGAAAATGCTGCAGAGATCTGAGGAAAACTGCCTTTTTCCTCTAAGAATCCTTAGTTGATCCTCAGGAGGACAGAGAGCTTATGTGCTTTGTTTAGTATCAGGATCCATTCTTATGCCATCTAAGGAGCTAGGTGTCCCATAGATGGGAATATTAGCTTCTGGTTTCAGCTTAAACAGAAATCCCTCCCATGGGACTTTTCGAAGACACTGCATTCAGCAAGGGCCTCCAGAGCAACCCAAAGCATCTTGTGGTTCCCTGTGATTGGTTTAAGTGCTTTGCTGACTCCTGGATCCCTCCTTACAGGCAGTGTCCGCTGGTTATTTGGGTTTTGGCTCTGGAACCTAGCATAGCACCCAGCACAGTAAAATTCACATGTTCCATACATGATGGTGAAGGAAGAGATTAGCTTTAAAGTTGAAAGGGGTTGGGTCTGCTCATGTTTCAGGGCAGACCTGTCATTGGATTGTTTGGAAATGGTTCTCCTTGTTGATCATAAGAGATGTAGATTGCTTTGCATCTTGATCAGTGAACTGTGTTCCATGGCCAAAGATAGGGTTGGACCCCAACCATTCAAGTGCACAAGTAGCTGCAAGAAGCTCTGAGGAAGCACACTGTCGGCTTTGCCTGTGACCCTGGACTCTATCTCCAGCGCCATAAAAAAAAAAAAAAAAAAAAAAAAAAAAAAAAAAAAAAAAAAAAAAAAAAAAAAAAAAAAAAAAAAAAAACTCAAGATTCTGAATAATGACAGAAACACAGAGTCATAAAGGCTAATGCAGTGTTTGCAGGCTCTTTGCCCCACATAAGCTGCAGGTGAGTTCTCACAAAATGGGGCTTGCAAGGATTGCTGATCCTTAAGTTTAACTTGGGTTGTAAGCTTTGAGATCTCAGTTAAAGGCACAGACAGCAGAAGCAAAGGCATTGCTATATCTTTGCCACTGACCAAGAGTTAAGAGTGATAGAGCAATTAGTGTGTGGAAGGACTTAAGAGTTCAGAGTGTGCCGGGTGTGGTGGCGCACGCCTTTAATCCCAGCACTCGGGAGGCAGAGGCAGGTGGATTTCTGAGTTTGAGGCCAGCCTGGTCTACAAAGTGAGTTCCAGGACAGCCAGGGTTATACAGAAAAACCCTGTCTCGAAAAAAAAAAAAAAAAAAAAGAGTTCAGAGTGCACGTGTGCATGGTGTGTGTGTGTGTGTGTGTGTGTGTGTGTGTGTGTGTGTGTGTGTGTGCGTGAGTGTGCTCAGGGGTGGGGAACGTGTGTGTTTAAAACACACAAGCAAAACTAGAATTCTGTTGAGGAAGGGTGAAGACATGAAAAAAGAGGAAGGAGAAGTGTCCTGTCAACTGTGCACCCTAGAACACCAAAGCTTTAAAGCTAAGTTGTTTCTCCTAAGTGTTCTCAGCACAGCCACATGCAGGTAGGACTAGTACTGTGGTCAACACTGGGATCTTCCTAGAACTGTATAGAACATCAGTGGGTCCCCACAAAGAGTACAGGCTGTGTTTTGCCCTCACTTTGGCTGCTCCCTTTGGGAGTCATTTCCATTCCACAGCTCTTCACCTAGTCTCCAAGTACCCCAGATTGTGCTATTTGAACACCTTTTGGGGCTCAAAGTCCTCCCTTCTGCCTTTTCTTCCTTCACCATGGTGGGGTCATGACCTTAGGTTCACAACTTCCCGTTCAATTTCTAACTAGGTGGAATTTCCACTAGGGATATGTCTGGGTACTTCTGGAGACTGGAAGTCAAGAGTTTAGGCTTTGGGCGCGAACATCCAGAGTCTATGTCTTAGTTCTGCCAAGAACTCGGCAAATGTCTTTGCTTTTGTCAGCCTCGATATGTTTCTAAAATGAGGGACATATAATCTGCTTTTACAGGACAGTGCTATGTGTTACAGAGTGTTCAGCTTGACAGCACTTAACACATAGCATGCACAATTTTGTTGCCTTCAATTCAAGCGTTAAAATTTCCTCTTGGCATCAGGCGAATGTGATGAGCACAAACGCACTTACTAGCTGGTGCTTACCTAGTTCGATTTTCTGTTTAGAATATGTTTTCTCACCGTCTCTCTGAGGGAACTCTTGGAGAGGACTTCTGTCCACAGACCCATGTGACTTTGCCTTCTTGGTCATTTTCTACCCTAGCCTGGGTCCATTCGTTTATATCTTCAAAGGGCTGATTTATCAGTTTGAGATGAGAGTCTGTCTCTCTTCATAGCTGAGTCCTGAAAAGGCAGCACTCTTAATGTGTCCAAAATGGCCAGAGATGGTTCAGCCAGCTATATTCACCCAAACATTCGATTTGAGGAAGGACTAGCCATCAGTTCAATTGCTGTTATTTATTAAGGAGCTCAGTAAAGCTCCCTCCACTTTGTCATGGAAAACAAAAGTTCTACGGTCTTTGCCAGTTCATTGACAGCTTTAATCTTGGGGTACAATCAATCATTAACTGGTTGCACAGGTTTCTCCTCATGTGTCATAAGCAGGCTTGAGTATACCTCTGACAGCAGCAGAGAGAGAGGTACCATGACTGTGGTGTGCTGGAGTTCACGTTTGCTTCTGCTTCTTCCATACCTTCTGTTGTGTGTGTTCGGTCCCTCTGCATCCCACGCTGGGAAGCTGTTAGTGTTTCCTGTGGATGGCAGCCACTGGCTGAGTATGCTTGGAATTATTCAGCAGCTCCAGCAGAAGGGGCACAAAATTGTGGTCATAGCACCTGAAGCTTCAATACACATAAAAGAAGGATCATTTTACACTCTGAGGAAGTACCCTGTGCCATTCCAGAAGGAAGATGTGACAGCTTCTTTTTTGGAACTTGGGCTGAATGCCTTTAATCAAGATCCTTTTCTGCTTCGTGTGGTCAGAATATACAAGAAAGTCAAAAGGGATTCCAGTATGCTCCTGTCTGGCTGCTCCCATCTGCTGCACAATGCCGAGTTTATGGCCTCTCTGGAAGAAAGTCACTTTGATGCTCTGTTGACAGACCCTTTCCTTCCGTGTGGCTCCATTGTGGCCCAGTACCTGGTTCTGCCTGCTGTGTACTTCCTGAATGCATTACCATGCAGCCTGGATTTGGAAGCTACCCAATGCCCTGTTCCATTGTCCTACGTGCCTAAGAGTTTGTCTTTCAACTCAGATCGCATGAACTTCCTACAGAGAGTGAAGAACATGCTCTTGGCTGTGTCAGAGAACCTTTTATGCAGAGTGGTTTATTCCCCCTATGGGTCACTTGCCACCGAAATCTTACAGAAAGAGGTGACTGTCAAGGACCTTCTGAGCCCTGCATCTATCTGGCTGATGAGAAATGACTTTGTGAAAGATTACCCCAGGCCCATCATGCCCAACATGGTTTTTATTGGTGGGATAAACTGCCTTCAGAAAAAGCCCCTATCCCAGGTGTGTATTTGAATGGCGCCTTTCCGTGCCTGTTGTTCTTTGGGGAAAAGGAACTTTCCATAGGTATGTGCTGATCTCAGTGAGGCTTGTATGGTTTCTAGTGCTCTCTCTTGTTAACTTCTATCCCCTATGTCTCACAGTCTTGAATTTGTCTGTCCTTGGCATCCTTTCCTGACTGACTTCTTTGTATACAGTATTCTGTGCAATATATATCTTAGGCATTTTATCCTGGGGAATTCAATTTAATGCAGCCAGCATTAATTGTCAGAAGAAACACTGTGTTTGGGACCCTTCTCAGAGAACAGAGCTGTGTACTATGAAGCATCTATTTGACTGGAACTCATGTTCTTGATTCAGGCACTAGTAGCTCAAGTCTGATGCAATTGTTCTTTAACCCTTATGGATCCTGGCAGGAGTCTCTACCTTTATAGTCCTTGTTATCATTCTAATGTCTAGATATTCTAACAGAAAGCTAGATATTGCCGTCTTTCTCTTCTTCTAGTAGGGCAAGGTGTCATCCCTCTGTCTGAGCAAGAGACAATCTTGGTAAAAGAAAACAATTTAGGACCACATTCATACATGTTAAGTATGAAGTAAATAGCTAATAGAAGACCAGGGAAGTCAGAATAGAAAGATACTGGTGGATGAGACCAATCATGGAGGCAGGCAAGCTTGTACTTGGCTCAAGGGAAAGGTTTCTGACAGGTAGTCTAAATGGATTCCGGGAGAGCAAAAGATATTTTGTTCAGAGTTCAGAACCAACTATGCAGCTCTTAGTAGAATGTAAGAAATATTTAAAGGTCTCATCAGCTGGAGTGAAGTATCCGTAGAGAGAAAGTCTTTCTTTTGGAGCATTTATCATGTTTAGAAAGAAACAAGTCTGAGATCAAAGATTATTTGCAGCTAACATGTTGCCTCACTGTTTGGCTGTCCCAAGGACTGTGGTGTTGTGGCAAAGTTTAGGGCATCTTGTGCCAAGTAGAGGGAACTCACCTTTGTTGAATCCACAAAAGTTGATGCAGAGTCATTGCAACCAACCTGCCTCTGTAGCTTACTCTGTTGGCCTCTGTACACAAACTTGCGTGCTATTTAAGCCTCAGCTATATCTGATTGTGGATAAAGACCTTACGGATCTGATTTTGTGCAATCACACACTATTGGCTGCCAAGTAGGCATGGGAGGCCATGTAGGAGGGAAAACTAGACTGCTCTCTTTTCAGATAGGATTACACGTATCTAGACTGTAGGTGAGCTATGTGCTATCTGGAGGTAGCAGGAAAGCAAAGGGCACTAGGATGTGAGCTGCCTGCCCCCAGGAAAGAAGTCCCTGAGGAGGGAAGGAAAACAAGAGGCAATCCTAGACAAGGAAGGCTTTAGAGCAACCAACTCCAGTATGTCCTTAAACAGACCGAAATCCAGGGACATGGCAGAAAAACCTGGCCTGGCCTCTCTGACTCTTCAGATGGGCCAAAGTGGGTAAGACCAAGGTGCTACTGCTGTGATGATCCAGGGGGCTGCAAGAGCCTGGTCCTCAGGTGGGTGGAAGAGGGCTGATCCTCTGGGAAGGTTGCTGAGTATGGGATCCTCATGTGTTCAGGATAGAGTTTGGTAATCATCTCTCTGTATCTTACATGTAGGGAGATCAGGACATGATTTGCCCAGGAAAATTTAGATTTAAGGAATAAAAGTACCAGGTTCCAGGCAGCTTGGCATGTCATACCATCATGCTAATGTTCTCTGAGTTCTTTGGAAACAGCTGAGTCCATCAGAGATTCTTGGTGGTTAGTTAGCTTATTAATAATGTACAGCATGGGAGAACTGCCATGCTACTTAGAGTCTGTTTCCTGTGTGGGGCCACCAGTAGGAACATGTGTATGGACCTGCGTCATGTTCATGGATGTACATTCAGGTGTATGCACAATGACATATATGCTCTGCTTTTCTTATGGGAAGCTGACATTACTTGGATTCTGCATCTCCAGGGAACCCTACAGATAACCCTGTAAGTAGGACATCCTCCTGAATTGACAGGGGATGAGGAGACAGTTGCCATGATGATGTTTGTCTATTGCACACACCCCTTCACTGACTTCCATAAGAGGAAACTAACTTGTAACCTAATGTGCTCAGGTCACAAGGGATGTGAGGGACCAGAGATAAACTAGAAATATTTTTTTCTGCTCTAGGAATTTGAAGCCTATGTCAACGCCTCTGGGGAGCATGGCATCGTGGTTTTCTCTTTGGGATCCATGGTCTCGGAGATTCCAGAGAAGAAAGCCATGGAAATTGCTGAGGCTTTGGGCAGAATTCCTCAGACGGTAAGACGGTTCTGTATGACTCCTTCATAGCTGTTGTTATGAGAGCTCTGGCTCCAGAGTCAGGGGTCTGGAGATCCTCTGACATCCTCCAACATTGTTGTTGTTGTTGTTGTTGTTGTTGTTAGCATTAGTATTTTATTATTATATTTTGCAATTTCATTCAGGTACTCCTACACTATGGTCTGTCTCACTCAGATTTCTCATTTTCTTTAGGAAACTCCAAAGTATTAGGGAGAAACTGGTTAAAAATAAGCATGGAACTGCTTTTTTCATACCAAATGACCAAATGAGGATGTTTTACCAAAAAGATTTAGTTTTTGTTTGCTCTTCCTTGGTTATCTCTGGACATTCACTGGCTTTGTTAAGAAAGTTTCCCTTTGGGGGCTGGTGAGATGGCTCAGCGGATAAGAGCACCCGACTGCTCTTCCGAAAGTGATAAGTTCAAATCCCAGCAACCACATGGTGGCTCACAACCATCCTTAATGAGATCTGGCGCCCTCTTCTGGAATGCCTGAAGACAGCTACAGTGTACTTACATATAATAAATAAAATAAATCTTTAAAAAAAAAAGAAAGTTTCCCTTTGCAGTGCAGAAAAGTGAAGAGTTTCCCGGTGCCTGGCTTGGTGGCTTCTCACACTCAAATCACCAGGCTTCAGCATCAAGATACAGTGTTGCCTGAGCTCCAGGGACTTCCTATGCACCAGACCTCCCACCATGCAGAGGCCATAGGTGCTCTTTCCAGATGACTGGCCTTTCTAGCTAGTATAGCAATTTTAAAAAATCATATTGTGTTCTTTTATTAAACATTGTGCTTTTTGCCCCTGTGAGGTCCTGTGGCGCTACACCGGAACTAGACCATCGAATCTTGCAAAGAACACAATTCTTGTCAAATGGCTACCCCAAAATGATCTGCTTGGTAGGTTGGGGGCATCTGACATGGAGGTCAAACCAGGGTTAAATTAAGAAAATGACAGGCATGAATGTTTTAAATGATCTCTTAGCTTGATTGTGGTCCATACACATAAGACATTGCATACATCACTCCTCCCCCTCCCCCACCCCAAGTTTCTACAATGGTCACATGTAGATAACAGTCCCCGGGGTATTCTCAGAATCCAGACACCGTGAGACTGGCGAGCTCAGCATCCCTGTCTTTTGTATTTCTCAGGTCATCCAAAGGCTCGGGCGTTCATCACACACTCTGGTTCCCATGGTATCTATGAAGGAATCTGCAATGGAGTGCCAATGGTGATGATGCCCTTATTTGGTGATCAGATGGACAATGCCAAGCGCATGGAAACTAGGGGAGCTGGGGTGACCCTGAATGTCCTTGACATGACTGCTGATGATTTGGAAAATGCCCTTAAAACTGTCATCAATAACAAGAGGTAGGTAATAGAAAAGAAAAAACAAACAAAACCAACCAAACAAACAAAAACCTACTTGTATTCATACCTACAGCATTTACAATCAACACAACAACAAATACATAAAAATCTATATTTATATAGGACAATGTGGGAGTTATTCTTATTTATAAAATGACTATATTTTATCATAAAAATTCTAAAAAATTTAATTTCCCTAGATTTAAAATCTTCAATTAAAAATAATATCACCATAGTAGGAATCTCATCTCTAAGATCCTGCCAAGAGAGAAATGTCCCATTAAAAGATGTGTAGGGGTGGTGCTGGAGAGATGTAGCACTCTGTGGGTAAGAGCCCTTGCTGTGTAGGACTGAGGACCAAGTCAACCTCCAGCATTTATGTGAGATGCCAGGCCTCAGCACAGTGGAAGGAAGAGGTAGGAGAATTGCTGGGGCTTGCTAGCCACCTGCCTAGATCCTGTGAGAGACTGTCTCAAAGAAATAAAGTGAAGTGCTACAGGGGAGAACATTGTCTTACAGCCCTTGAGTGAAAGCATAAACACACGTCTGCACAGACACAGATGTGTGAGTGCACATGAGTGCATGCACGCGCGCGCGTGCACACACACACACACACACACACACACACATCATGAGATTGCTTAATCTCTATTTGAAATTTAGTATATTGCTGTCAAGGTTACTGGAACTATTTTGTTGAAAAGCTCTGGGAAGACCAGCATGGTGACAGACATTTATAATCTCAGCACTTTGGTGACAGGAAGATTGCTACAAGTTCAAGAAGAGTTCAAGGCTATATAGTCAAGATTCTATCTTAAGACAAAACCAACCAACCAAACACAAACAAACAACAGCAAAACCCTAGACAACAATTTAAAAGGTAGGGTAGGGAGGTGGAACCAGGGCTCAGCAGTTAGGAGAGCACTTGCTGCTCTTCCATACAACCTTACTTTGTTTCAGAGGTCTAGGGGAATCCAGTGCCCCCTTCTGGCCTCCATGGGCACTGCACTCATGTGTGTGCACACACATAAAGACTCAAACACATAAACACAATAAAAATAAAATCTTAAAAGCAATACCACAAAATTTTAGAAGAAATAGTGGCCAGTGGTAGATTTAACCCAGCAGCAGCATTTGTCATACTCACGAGAACATGTATGTAAAAGAGTTTCAGGCACATGCCTTAACCTGTTTTCTGATGCAATGATAGAATATCCAGAATGCCATGACTTATGAAAGGGAAAAGTTTATTTGGATCACAGTTCTAGAAGTTGTTGGTCAAATGCTGCCTCCCCACATGGTAGAAACCTGGAGGTAGGTTCAAAGGATGTGTGTATGCAAGAGACAAAATGCAAATGACATCCTTGCTTGATCACAGCCTGCTCTCACAAATGGAACACGTCAATGGCCACCATCTCTCTCAATGGCTTCTCACCTCCCAAAGGTTCTACCACCTCTCTGTACCTTCACCTCAGGGACCAAAGTTCTCACACATGAGCTTGTGGGCAGCACATTAAAACCACACTACCCTTTAATTTGTAGTTCATGACAAAGAAATCACTAAAAGAATAAGAAAGAAAGAAAGAAAGAAAGAAAGAAAGAAAGAAAGAAAGAAAGAAAGAAAGAAAGAAGAAAAATTCTGGTTATATTAGAAGCACGCTTCTCTTCTTAACTAGAGTCAAGCGTAAGGGAATGCTGTCTGTTACGTGGGTGTTCCAGGCACTAACAATTGCCTTGTGTTCAGCTATAAGGAGAACATCATGCGCCTCTCCAGCCTCCACAAGGACCGTCCTATAGAGCCTCTGGACCTGGCTGTGTTCTGGGTGGAGTACGTGATGAGGCACAAGGGGGCACCACACCTGCGCCCGGCCGCCCACGACCTCACCTGGTATCAGTACCACTCCTTGGATGTGATTGGCTTCCTCCTGGCCATTGTGTTGACAGTGGTCTTCATTGTCTTTAAATGTTGTGCCTATGGCTGCCGGAAATGCTTTGGGGGAAAGGGTCGAGTGAAGAAATCACACAAATCCAAGACCCATTGAGAAGTAGGGGGAAGTGAAGGAGAAGTATTAGTTCATTATCTGATCAGTTGAAACTTGGAAACAAGTGTTAAATCCATGTTGTTTTTATTAGGGAAATAATTCACCATACATTATACATTCAGCACATTTTTTTTAGAAATAATAATAATCTAATTGCTGGCCACACCCATCAGGGAAGGTTCTAGAATATGTGATCTGCTTCTCCAGTATCTTCAGTCTGGACAACTTTTGCCATCTGTTGGTAACTTACAGAAAGTTTGGCACTCTGCCTTCAGTGACAGCCCCACAGTTTCCCCTGCTCCTGCCAGCTGATGGCTTCCTCCCCTGGATTCTCAGACTTGCTGTGGCCTTCTCCAGTTGTTAGTCATTCTTCATTGTTCATGCATTATGGGTGGCACGGCCTTTGTAGCTCTGGGAGAAAAGATGAGGCTGTGACACTGATGGCCCTGTGTTTGAGATAATAATTGTTGCTTGTGCCTGAATTTGATGAAAACCAAAGTATGTTCTAAGGCAAGTACATCTTCTGTTGTGTTCCCAAACCAAGAACTTATCAATAAATTCATATAAATTGTATTACTCTTCTTTTCATTGGTGTTATATTTATTTGTTGTCAAAGTATATCCTCTAATTGTAAAAACACTACATGATCATGATGCAGAACTTGAAAACTAGAACAGATTCACACACATGTACACACACACACACAAGAATCAGTTGTAATTACAGTGCTCATGAATAGCCATCACTGCTGCCTAGTTTGGTTCTGAGTCTTCCAAAGGTGCATTGGCTGATTGCTTGCAGGCTTGCTGATGCTCAGCCTGTGACATCACTGGGAAGCGCAACCATTAAGTGGGGGTCTAGTGTGAGAAAGTTAGGTCTCTGGATGTGTTCCTTTGAAGGAGATACAGGGATGGAGGCACGTTCTCTCTCTTTGTTCCCTTACTATCCCGAAACAAGAAGGTTCTGGGACAGTCTGAGTATTCTCTTATCTTGCACAGTTCCACATGACCAGGGATGGGAAGTCTATAGCTAGCTCGAAATAAACTTTTGCTCGTGAGTTGCTACATCTCAGTTTTTGTTACAGTAACATGAATTTTATTAGCACACCTATTGTTTTGACAAATACACATAAAACATTACAGATATACCAGATGTGCCTAAGCGTTCTGTAACATTCTGTATTAGTCAGTTTTGCATCAATATAATGAAATGACCAAAGCAAGTAACTTACAAAGAGAGAAGGGCTGTTTAGCTTATAGACTTAGAGGTTCAAAGGTTACCTTGCATTGGCTCAGTTCTGTGAGGGTAACAGGAGGTGGCATATCAAACAGGAGCATGTACATGAACAAACCATGAATTATATCTTGAGCCAGGGACAGGGAGCTAGCTAGAGTCTGGGCTATCACAATCCTCTTTGAGGAAGATCTTTAATGGCCTATGGACATTTTAATAGGCCCTACCTGAAAAAAGGTTTCCCTGCTTTTTAATAGCACACACTGGAGACCAGGCTTTTATCACATGACTCTTTGGGGGCATTTCTAATTCAAGCTATATATCCTGACCAAAAGTTCATGTGCATTTCACAATTTAAAAAAAAATGGATTAATGCCAGATCTTAATCTAGAGAGACAGAGGCAAGTAGATCTCTGAGTACAAAGGCAGCCTGGTCCACAAAGCAAGTTCCAAGACATTTGGGACCTCATAATGGAGTAATTCTTTGTCTAAAGCCTGTCCCAAAACCTACTGTTCTAACAATGAAATCCTAAGTCCAAGGTCTCATCAAGACTCAGGACAGTTGTAACCCTCTGTAAAAAGAAAGAACCAGAAAAACAAATACTAAAACAAAACAAGACCCAAATCACACACAAAATTGTTGGAGGTCATGTAAATGTCCCCTATTCTGAAAGAGAGTCATGGAGAAATAAAAAGAGGCACCATCCCTCCAAAAAAGAAAAGGGGAAACATCAAATACCAAAGATCTTTGTCTGGTACCAAGGACTGACTTTGATGGGACGAAGGCTCCTAAGGAGCATGACCATTTGCACTTCTGTAGCTTCAGAGGTTGTACCCTATTGTGCCTGCCCTTTCAAACTGATTTACACACTTCCTGGGTCCTTCCCTCCCAGGTTGGCAGGTTGGTTGCATCTCTTCTGACCTTGGATCTTTATTATAGCTTTGGCTTCTCTCCCTCAGCCTTACTGCTTAACTGTATTGGGTGTGGCAATCTAACTAGACAGCTCTGCCTGTTTTCCTAGGCTTTGAGATCTGGTGGAAGCCACATAACTTATAATTTGCATAACTGTAAAAACCAGCATCCAATGGATGACATTTGGGTCTTTTGCTAAAAATATGGAATAAAGGCTGGCTGGATGCAGAGACGTGAAACCTAGGTAGCCATGGGAACATAAAGTACTCTCGATCACTTGGGACCATTGGAAAAAGCTTAGAAACAGATTTTACTTGTCTTGAGTTTGCACAGGTCTTGTGCATGCTGTCTTAACTGCTTTGTATTCATATGAGAAACTGCCCTAATGCATCCAGGAAATATTTTGTTCTTACAGCTATCCATTGCCTCTGACTCCTACAATCTTTCTGTTCCCCTACTTCCACAAAACCTCTGAGTCTTGGAAGGAGGGTGTAGGATATAGATAATCATCTTGGAGGCTGAACAGTCAAAAGTCTCTTATTCTCTGCATCTTGATCAGTCATGGGTCTTTATGGTGATCATCATCTACTACCAAAAGGAGCTCCTCTGATGAGGGTTGAGAGATCCACTAATCTATGTGTAGAACAATGCATCATTAGGAGCAAGTTTAATGCAATGGCCATCTAGTAGAGCAACAGTAGTAGTCGGCTCTCTCTTGGAACTATGACCTGTTTACACATGGAATCTTGAACCTGAAATTAATGCCAAGTATAAATTTCAACTTATGAAGTGTGCTTTAATTTCATTCAGAAAGTTCTTGGTCGCTCCCATGATGTTCATGCCACCACCATACCAGTGAGCATGTCTTGCCTGGCCAGTCATTATTGTAGCTCACTGTGTTCGTACATGGGGTGGGATTGGTGATTATTTTCTCTGGTAGTGTACATAGCACCTTCCATCACTATGAAAATTAGCAAGAAGGAGTAGAGTTTCTGGAAGACTACCATTTGGAGTTCTTTGTGTTCCGTGACTCAAGTATGTAGTGTTTTCAGCAATAATGCCTTACCATCAAATTCTGGTAGGTAATCAAGAGTGTTGGCAATAGCCTGTAATATTGGGGGAGTCCAGAAGAATCCCAGCGGCCAGCAACTCCAAAGATACAAATGAAAAATATACCAAGAAAAAAATCAGGAAAGTAATTCCATTCATAATAGTCTCAAAAATATCTTAGAATATATTTAAGGAAGTATAAGACTCATACAGTGAACATTTAATATACTGAAAAGAGAAACTGAAGAAGATTCCAGGAGATAAAAAGACTTCTCATGTTCATAGACTGGCATGATTAATTTTGAGAAAGTAGCCATTTCACCAAAGCCATCTACAAGTTCATTGTAATTCATCAATATTCCAATGCAATTCTTTATAGAAAATTGAAAACTAATCTGAAATTTTACATGGAATCCCAAAGACCCATGATAGTTGAAACAATCTTGAACAATAAAAACTCTGGGCAGTATCATCTTCCAGGTTTCAAGTTAATAGTCCAGAGCTGTAGTTGTAAGAACAACATGGTCCTAGCATGAAAACAGAAACATTAATCAATGGAACAGAATTGAGGATGCAGATATAAATCACACAGTTAAAGCCACTATATATTTTTTTAACACATAACCCACAACACGTTGGAATAAAGGCAACACCTTCTACGAATGATGCTGGTCAAACTGGAAACTTACATGTAGAAGAATGAAACGAGCTCTTTATGTCCCACCCAGCACAAATCTCCAGATGGATCAACGTAAGACCTGCTTAGCCCACACTATCTCTCAGGTCAGCGACAGAGTATACCCATATTATTCTGATTCTTCCCCCAAAGAATGAGCATTAACAGCTCGTCTCAGCATTGTAAGCCTTCTCAAGAATTCTCTTCCAAATATTCCTATTAATCAATTCTAACAGTTCTTCCAACCTCTGGAGAGTAACAGTTTCACACTTGGTACCAGTTTTCTCTCTACATTATCTTCATTTTATTATAAGGAAACACAAAAAAAAACAACTGATAAATATGAGATTTATATAACATATACACTTAGGTTCATTTTTTTTACTTCCTGGTTAGTACTCAAAGCTGGAAAGCTTAATGGAATTGCAACACAAAAGAATGGATTGTGCCGGGTGTGGTGGCGCACGACTTTAATCCCAGCACTTGGGAGGCAGAGGCAGGCAGATTTCTGAGTTCAAGGCCAGCCTGGTCTACAAAGTGAGTTCCAGGACAGCCAGGGCTACACAGAGAAACCCTGTCTTGAAAAACAAAACAAAACAAAACCAAACCAACCAAACAAACAAACAAACAAACAGAATTGATTGTATGTGAATCAATCATTATTGTCATAAACTTTTGGCTTGGAAAACCAATATAGCCCACTAATTCCTCACCAGCCTCATTGTCCAAGTGCCCTCTATAGACAATTGATTAAAGGACATTTTGCTTTTAAAAAGTGTGTGTGTGTGTGTGTGTGTGTGTGTGTGTGTGTGTGTGTGTGTGTGTTAGGGTTTCTATTCCTGCACAAAACATCATGACCAAGAAGCAAGTTGAGGAGGAAAGGGTTTATTCAGCTTACATTTCCACATTGCTTTTCATCACCAAAGGAAGTCAGGACTGGAACTCACACAGGGCAGGAACTTGGAGGCAGAAGCTGATGCAGAGGCCATGGAAGGATGTTACTTACTGGCTTGCTTCCCCTGGCTTGCTCAGCTTGCTTTCTTAAAGAACCCAGGACTATCAGCCCAGGGATGGCATCACCCACAATGGCTAGGCCCTCCCACCTTGATCACTAATTGAGAAAACACCTTACAGCTGGATCTCATGGCGACAGTTCCTTAAGGGAGGCTCCTTTCTCTGTGATAACTCCAGCTAGTGTCAAGGTGACACACAAAAGCAGCCAGTACAGAGTGCCAGCATGTATGTGCACTGTTTGTGTGCAGGTACCTGTGGATGCCAGAAGAGGGGATCAGATGCCCTAGAACAGGAGTTGGTTGGAAACTGTCATGTGGGTGCTGAGAATTAAACCCAGGTCCTCAGCAATAGCAGTCAGTGCTTTTAACCACCGAGCCATCCCTCCAGCTTTGGCATTTTGCTTTTTTTATGCTTTGCACACTCATGCTGGGTGCCATTTTAAAAGATGTTCCCTATCTCTACCCTGCTGACAGTTACAGCCTTTTTGGTATGACTCTGAAATTCTTCCCCTCAAGGTGAGGCATGTGTTTGTCCTTAGAGTCCTGCCTCAACTCATAGAAGGAATTGGTGCCCATTCAAAGTTGAGTCCCCACCAGAATCCCTCATTTCTTCTCATTCTCTTGGATCCTGCTGCATTGCATGAGAACTACCTGAGCGAGCCTTGCCACATGGCACCCAACACTAGTATCTTCTCTGCCAACAGCAAACCCTTTGCACAAAGTGACTCCAGTTGTACTTAGCTAGACATGACCCAACTCAGCACAGCTAGGTGACCTGTAGACAATAATTTGTTGTTTCAGACATTGAATTTTGAAAATGTCTGGTACACATCAATTGCTGACACATTTACTTCTGGTTCTAATCCATGCAACACTTGCGTATTGTATCTGAAGACCCCAGATGATAAAGGCATGTTCTAGTCCTGTATCCAACACAGACAACAGAAAACATGCTTAGCTGAACCTGGTAGGCTTGCAGTCAACACACATAGTTTTGAACCTGAAACGTGTGACTTGAGAGATCACTGAAGGTCATGAGAAGACCCAGTGGGGAGGTAGAGGAAGCAGTGAACAACTGTCTTTATATTTTGTTTCATGTTGACTAATGTGTCTCCAATGGCCTGAATGAGGAACAGTGCTGGGGTTTATGGTAAAGATTTGTTGTGGAGTGCAGGGAAGTCATTCTAATTTTGTGAGTGTGTGTGTGTGTGTGTGTGTGTGTGTGTGTGTGTGTGTGTGTGTATGAGTAGGTATACATGAGACTGTATATATGAGGAGGTAAGAAAAGGATGTTGGGTATCCTGCCCTATCACTTTTTACCTTATTTCCTTGAAGCAGAGTCTCTGGCTGAACCTGAAACTTTTTGTTTTCTGTTTTGGCTAGCTGGCCAGCTGCCACACCACCTCCAGTAGGATCTCTGTGACAAGTTCCACAGACTGAGGCAATTGACCTCAAAAGGGGGAGGCCTCCTGGAACTGGTTGTGGAACTCTTTGCTGGAGAAAAAATATTGAGCCATAGTGGTAATCTATCAGTTTTGTTTCCTCTTATTCCTTTTCTTATTATCATGTTCCTGGCAGCCTAATCCAAGATCTTAAGTGAGAATAATGGGCAAGAAGTCATCCCTAGAGATGGGGCCACTGACATGACCTTATCCCCAGGGAAACCAATACTTTACTTTCTAAATCATTTACAAAACTATTATGATAAAAACTTTCCCAACAATAAAATTTCATATGGCTACACGTGTGTCATCAGAGGTGGTATATGGTAAAGAAAGCCTTAATTAGAAAGAATTAAAATAGTTTAAATTTATACATTGAAGATTATAAAAAATCAGGCACTAGATGTTAAATAATAATTGACCATGGGGCTGGAAAGTTAGTTCGGCGGTTAAGAGCACTGACCGTTAAAGATTAATTAACCTGCTCCTGTAAATACGCCACTAGCCTTGGATGACAGCCCTCACTAAATACATCCATTTAGAATTATATTTTGATGATTTGTAATGATGTTACCTGTTCTGTTTGTGATTCACTGAATACATAGTTTCAGAGTTGTAATGCTTGGATGATTTTTGTGCTTTATTGTGCCAAATGATTTTTGTTGTTATCTGTGATTGTTTCACTGGATATAGTTTCTAAGAGATGTAATGTTTGGTTTTTTAATGTATAAAATCCCCTGCTTGAGAGCTGCAAAATACACTCAGATTCAAACTGCCTCTGTGTTTGTTTCTGCTTGTCACCACCAAATCCTTACCCTCCTAGTTTCAAGGACCCTCATTCCAGGGACCCCCATACCCGACTGGGGTGGTCCGTGGCAGCCAGCCACCAAGCTCCCAAGAGTCATCCATCTCCACCCCCAAATCTGAAATCACAAAAACAAGTCATGACTTGCTTTTTATGTGGGTGCTAGGGTTCAAACTAGGCACTTATTCTTATGGAGCTAGTATTGCTACTCACTGAGCCATCTCTTCAGCCCAGAAACTCATATTTTAACCTTTAAATTTCATGGAGTAGAAATGGGATGGAATGAAGAGTTAGAAGCAATCAGGTAGAGGTGAAGGAACTCTGTCCTGGTTGCTTTCCAATGTAATAAACATCGTGAACAAAAGCCTCTTGGGAAGAAAAGAGTTTATTTAGCTGGTACATTCCAATCACAGTCAGTTAAGCCAAGGCAGGAACCCAGAAACAGGAACTGAAGCAGAGGCCACCGGGGAATGCTACTCACTGGCTTGCTCTCATGGTTTCTCGGTCTGCTTTTTCCAGGACCACTTTTCCAGGAGTGGCACTGCACACAGTGGACTAGGCGTTCTAACATGATCATGAATCAAGAAATTATCCCAGTGCTGGAAAAATGACTTGAATGTTAAGAGGACTAGCTGCTCTTGAAGTGGACCTGTGTTCAATTCTCAGCACCCACATGGTGGCTCATAACCATCTTTAATTTCAGTTCCAGGTGATCCAATGCCTTCTTCTGAGCTTCATGGGTACAAATTTTGTATGTTGTACAGATATAACCCACAGGCAAAACACCCATACATGTAAATAGATAATTTTTAAAGATTAAAAAAAGATAGATAATGTCCCACAGACTTACTTACAGGCCAATCTGATGAAGTAATTTTCTCAGCTAAGGTTCCCATTTCCCAGACAACCTTAGCTTATGTCAAATTGTCAAAAACAAAACAAAGCAAATCAAAACAAAACATTGTATCCGTCAGCCAGTCAGTACAAACTCACTTGGCAAGATGGGCAGACTCAAAATGGAATTTTAATAAAGAAACCATGAGTCAATATGACTCTGAGTCAATCTGTTAATCTGAAATGCATAAAGGATGTCCCCTAGGCCAATGATTTTTGTTGTACAAATTGCTGATCTTGACCAGATCTCTTAGCAACAGGTGACCAGGAGGTCTTTTGAGGTCCACCTTTGGTTTACGGAAGAATACTTATTCTTCTCTGTCTTTGAAATTCCTTATCTTCTTAGGCTCTCCCAGTGAGAACACACCTCCTCAGGTGGCTTCTGGTCCAGTTGTGAGAACACACCTCCTCACGTGGCTGTTGAGTAGACCTAGTGACAAAGGAGGTCTCTCCTCACAGCCATTCCATGCTCTTCCCTCCCTTCAGCTGCCTTGACTGACTGCTTTCTTTCTTTCTTTCCTTCCTTCCTTCTTTTTTTTGAACAAATCAAAGTTTTTATTTGCATGGCCAATTACTGTTTGTATTCTACAACTTTGTTTTAATATCCCTTTAACAGGTTCTAAGCTTTTGTTGCACAGAGTTCCAGGACAGCCAGGGCTATACAGAGAAACCCTGTCTCGAAAAAACAAAAACAAACAAACAAACAAACAAAAAAAGCTACAAGACTGCAAACACTTCCTTCAACAGCCTCGCCCACTCCACCTAAACAGGTGTAATGAATGACAACATCACAAAGGGACTACTAAGTTCCACCGTTCAACAATTCATGACAGTGTCTTCAGGGTTCAGTTGAAGAGGGGGTAAACTTCTCTGAAAAGAGTCAGTCTGTTTCCCCTGTGTTTATAATGTCGGCGGTTTTAATCCGTATTTCTTTGCTACTTCTGTCTGGGCACGGACAGCCTCACAAAGTGAATACAGAGATGAGCCATCTCCATTTCCGACTTGGCCAGGTTGATGGCTTTGTTGAACATGCCAATGGCTTTCTCCATGTTTCCTCTCTGCACTTCAATAGTCCCCATGGTCTCATATGCAAAGTCACATTTGTTGACAATTTCAATAGCCTTGCTGATAAGCTCCAAACCTTTATCCAAATCTTGCTTCCACTGAAGTTGAAGTAAACCTTTGTGAACATAAGTTGTAGCATTATCTGGTTCCAAATCAATACACTTATCATACATTGCCTATTGCACGTCTAAAGAGAGCTTTCACATATTTGGGATTAAGTTCGACAGCCTTTGTACAATTTTGTGCCACTTCTTTCCATTTTTGCAATTGTTCAAAGGCAGCGGCTCTGTTCTGATAAAATGTAGAAAGGTCTACATTCTTCTCAGTGGGGCACAAACTAATAGCCTCCGTGTAGCACTGAATAGCTTGCTCGTATTTTCCTGCTTTGAAATATTTGTTGCCTTTGTTTTTGGCTGCTTGGGCTCTATCCAGAGAGCTCATTTCCAGGGAATGGCCACTGCCCAGGGCCGACTGACACTGCCCTCGGGGGTCTTCCGTTCACTGTTGCGCTTGAGGCCGCTGGCGTCGCCCCGGAGGCCTCCCGCTTCCCGGCGCCTCCCCCTTCGGTTCCACAGGTACATGGTCCCAGCACCCAGCAACAGGGGCGCCCCGATGGCGAGCGCCACGTGCCATCGCGGCAGAGTCCCCGCGCCCGAGCCCAGGCCCGCAGTCCCACCGCCACCGCCCACTCCATTTCCAGAACCGGGCACAGCCCCCGCTCCCATCGACCCCTCTATGGGCTTAGAGGCGGCCATGACGACTGTCCTCCGCCTCCGCTGCGCTAGTCGCTGGCTTCACGGTCACCGGGCAGCGTTGGGAGGAAGCCGTGGGCGTGGAGGGAAAGCAACGCGCGAGCGAGCACAGACTCCACCTTTCTATCCTGGGCTCCACCTCCACCCCTTTGATCCTTTGCTGCAACCCCCACTAGTGATTTCCTATTCCCAAACAGGCCACCATACATCAGCACACACCTCTGAGTATAGACATACTTAATGGAGACTTGCTGTGAAGCTTTGATTTCAGCCCAATGTATCCCAAGCTCTGGTTGTGCGTGCCCTGGGGAGGCAGTTGGATCGCAAAGTTCCAAGGGTCTAGGATCTAACGGTGATGGTTCTAATGAAACTTCCAGCCCTGCAAGGAGTCCTGTTCCTCGTGAGGATTACCATGGAGGAGGCTGAGTGTCTGTGGTGGACATTGGGTCTGTAAGGCCCCCGAAACAGGGTCGCTCCTGTCCCAGGATGAGATGGTGCCCCCCAAAACTCGAGAGAAATCGTTTGATGCAAAACCTCAAGAGGTTTATTGTCAGCCAGCTAAGGACGAAATCCTTTCGCTGTGCAGGGCAGGGGAGTTCGACCGCGAGCAGTAACAGTAGGGGGCTTTTAAAGGAAAAAGTGAGGAGTTGGGAGGAGTTGGGAGGAGTTGGGAGTGGGGGTGAGCTACAGCTCTTCTCTGGCGGGGCTGTCCTTGGTAAGATTACAAGCAACAGCTCTTTTTTGTGGAGTTATCTCTAAGTCCTTGGCACAGGGAGGCATGCAAGCTTAACATCATCGCTTCTCTGATTGTAAGGTAGAGAAACAAAAGGCTTTTTGCTGGCTGTATTGCTAGGGATCTGGGAAACACATTTCAGGCCTGGGAAACGCTCTGGGGTCTCACAGGTCCTCCCATTGTTCATATTTTCTTTTGTGGGTATTAGACAAAGAGCAGAGATCTTCCTCAGCCAATATTTTTTTTGTTGTTGTTCTACCTAGACAAGTACTTCGAGATGAGGCCAGTGTTCAGGTCCTGGGAATCCTGAAGTGCTATTACTGGTTGAGGGTTGAGGAACTGGGGCTGGAGGAGGAAGGATCTGGGGAACTTTGGTCCTCTGAGAGGGACATCCGTTCTGGTTCGTCTTTTATTAAGAAACTTTGGGTGTTGAACAACCTTTGAAGTTAGTGAATTTTATAGTCCCAAATTTGTAATATCCAGAGAAGAGGGAGGGCACTGTCTTTACCAAGCATATTGGTTTATTGCTGTGTGACAAAGTATAACTACTTTAGCAGATTTAAAAAGTACTCACTATCTCAGTTTCCACGTGGGCAGGAGTCTGGGTGTGGCTTGCCTGGGCCCACTGCTCATGATCTTAGAGGATGCAGCCAAGCTGTGGGCAATGCTCCTTTCCTCTTTGGCACCTAACAACCTTTCCTCTGCACGTGATGGTTGGCACAATTCAGTTCAGTTCCTGTAGTTACAGGACTTGGGAACCCCAGTTTCAAACCACATGGTCCCTCCATAGACAGCACACACCACCAATCTTTCCTCTCGATGATGGCAGCGTGTCTTTTTCTAGTCTGTGAAGAGCCCCGTGATAACAATGTGATCCTGGAAGTCAATTCCCATCACCTTTGCCAACAGCACAAGCAACTCAAGAGAGGGAATTCCTATAAGCATTGCATCTAAGGGGGACATCCTGTTCCTTTTACCTTATTTAATGGTTCAAATGGAGTCACAGATTCTGCCCACACTGAAGGAAGAGTTTTAAAAAGCTTGTGAACTCCTGGGAGGTCATCTTAGGGAGTGTTGTCACATGGAGTATTTATTAATCTCATCCATCTTGAAGGAGCTTGAGGAGACATAAAAGAAGCCACTGAGTTGAATGAAGACATGTCGGAGGAAGCAGAGCATCTGTCACTTCTAGAGCCAGAGGATGATGGTAAGGAAGTCAACCACATCACCACACCACTGGTCCCGCTTGGGCCACTCAACACCACACCTACACCATCTTTGGGTCAGGTACATTCTTGCAAGTCAACAACCTCCTGAACATCATGGACAGCGAATCAGCAAAGACAGACACCACAGGGCCAGGCCTGGACATGCGGAAGACCTTGGCTTCAGTGATAATCACAGAGAAGGCTACCACGGATCCCTCCGTGGTGATGAATGCTCTCATCCGCTGCCTGCAGATGCCAGAGGTAGGGACACCCTAAGCTGCCACACCTCCTCTTTGACCAGTTACATTTAGATGCCTGGGAGTCCACCTACCATTCAGCACACCTTTTCAGTCCCCATGTACACAACGTTAAAGGCTGAGATGCAAAGATGGCTGACACCAGAGGCACTAATATTCCGCAAAACTAGTTGGGGTTAGGGTGATCTCTTTGGAAGGCAGTGTTGTGTCTGGCGTGGTAGGATTGGGAGGCCCCTGGCTGGTGGGGACTGGTCTCTGGATTAACTGGGATTGTAGTCTGCTCAGGTTGTCATAAACCGTGGCTAAAACTCCAGATATGTATTTACTCTCCGTTCTTCATCCTAAAAGGCCAAAGTCAAGTTGCCCAATGATCGGGGTTTCTGTTAAGGCTCTTCCTGGCCTACTGACAGCTGCCCGGACATCATCTTCATGGCTTTTCTTCTGTGGCAGTGATTCTCAACTTGTGGGTCATGACCCCTTTGAGGGTTGTATATCAATATTTACATCACAGTAGCAAAATTACAGGTGTGGCAGCAACAAGATAATTTTATGGTTGGGAGTCACCACAACGTGAAGATCTGTATTCAAGGGTTCCTAAGAACAATAGGACGCTTGAGAACCACTGACTTATGGAGAGAGACAGACACAGGGAGCTCCAGTTTCTCCAAACAGACACTAGCCCCTTTGGATCAGGGCTCCACCCTTCTGACCTTATTATGTCCAAGTTACCTTCCAAAGGTCCCCCTCAAAATGCCATTCAACTTAGGGGGTTTGCATCAACATATAGATTTTTGAGGGAATCCAATTCAATCTATAATAGATTTTATTTTCTACCTCAAAAAGCATTCACACAAGCAATTGGTGGACTGTCTCTTGGAGTTGGCTACCACCGGGAGGGGCAGGCTCTACACCACTGCTCATCTGCAGACCTCAAGGCATCAAAGTACAAAAAAGGACACATGATTATTTGCTGGCCTTTGACTGTGCTTTAAGGTTCGTGTGGCAGGGACACTTAGGAAAACACCAAAAAAGGCTACTTCAGGGGCAATGATAATAATGAACATTGAGAACTTGGTCTAGTACCAAGAAGGACTTACTGAACAGTTACCATGGTCTCACTGTTCCTCTGTGTTCAGAGTTCAAAGCCTAGACTCATGATGCTCCATGTAAAATCACCCATAACTGAATAGCCCAGTTAGTAACATGCTTGCCTTGCAAGCCCGAGGACCCAAGTTTAATCCTCAGAACCCACATAAAAATGCTATGCATGGTAGTGTGCACTTGTAATCCCAGCAACCAGGAGGCAGAGACAGGAGGATTCAAGGATCTGAATGGAGGAACCAGCCCAGTCTACCTGGCAAGCTCCAGGCCAGTGAGAGACACTGTCCAATAAAAAACAAAACAAAACAAAACAAAAACAAAAGCAAAACCAAACAGCCCAAGGTGAGCATCATTTAAGGAACAGCACCTTATGGAACAGGCTATGCTCTGACCTCCATCTGCATGCACACACACATGCACATGTGCACACATGCACAGAGTAAGAATCATTCTCAAATGTAACTATCCAGATATGGCCTTGGGCACACAAGCCATCTGCCCAACTCCATCCTAAACCAAGACACCTTATTTGGTACTAAATGCTGTCCACACAGAAGCTGTTTCCTGCCTGAGTTCTTGCCTCTTAGGCTCTCAAGCCTGACACTATTTAGTGTGTGAAGGACCTTGTGTGTTGACCAAATGACACCTTCCTCACTGACTGTTGACCAAGCCAAAAGAAAAAGACTTGCAGGTTCTAGGGATGAGGACACTAGGGACTGGGAGTGTTAGACGACTGCACAGAATTGGGAGGGGCTGGAGATGGAGGAGATCTGAGACAAGATGGTGGGGAATGGAGGAGGCGGGTGGTGCTGGGGAAAAGCCCCACCCCTACTGCCATCTGCCATGCTTGCTCCCAGATTTCTACCCAGCGCAAGATGAACATCTACAACATCATGCAGGAGATCATCCAGCAGGAAGGGGAGATGGAGGAGCACTGTATACAAAGGCTGGTGGGCATTGCCTCCAAGCAGATGCGGGATATCACAGAGGTAGTGGACCCTGGATACCACTATGCCTTCCTTCTGCAGACCCAGGAGCTGGACTGCAGCTGAGCCTGGCCCAGGCTGTCTCATAAAACTGAGGCAGACTGAGCCTGATAAAGCCAGGAGAGAGCTATCAGTGTCTCTCTTGTCCCCCGCAGACAGAGGGTTTCGAGACCGCCGAGGTGGCCAGTGAGACTCTGGTGGCTCTGTCCCGAAACCACTTCAGCTTGGTCATGTATGAACTGCAGCATCATCTCAAGCCTCTCAACCTCACTGATGAGTTTGTCATTGTCACCCTGGCCAAGCTAGCCAATGGCAATGGTAGAGAACTGAGATCCTAACCCCAGTTCCTGGCCAGATTGGGCTGGCCTCTCGCTCTTCTGTCACTCAGTTTACCTCTGTTTCTGGCCCCACCCATTGCATTTCTCTCTCTCTGTGACATCCCCTCTGTGCCTAGTCTTTAATCACTCAGATTCCTTTTTATTGTGTTTTTGATTTGCTTTCTCTTTGTCTGTCTGTCTGTCTGTCTGTCTGTCTCCTCTCTTCACCTTCATCTCCCCACACACCCCTACTCTGTTTTGTCCGCCTCCCCCCCACCCCCGCTGTTTATCTGCTCATTTTCTCCTCCTTCTTTCCACCTGCAAAAGCATATGGAACTCTTGCCCCACGAGCCTGTGCTGGATGCTGGGACCCAGAGTTGAGGAAAACCCATGTAGTTCCTGGCTCCTGTAGGGACCATAAACAAGGCAACAGGGAAACAAATGCTTAAGAGATGACAGCTATGAAGAGAATGGCCGAGATGACTGTGGGAGAGCAGCTATGGGAAGGGCTCCTAGTGAGACTGCTGTGTTCTAGCTGAGACTGAAGGATGGGAGGGAGGCGTGGGTGCAGAGAGCTTGATGGAATTTAAAAAAAAAAATCCCACTTGTTGAGAACACCATGTGCAAAGACATTGGAGCAGGAATGAGCTTGATTTATCTGAAGACCCAAGAGGTTCCTGTGGCTGGAGATGCTGAGCAGGGAGATGGGCGTTAGGCGAGGGAGGCTGACTGGGATCCGCAATCCAGGACTCTAGCTAGCTTCATTAAAGGAGCAGGAAGCTAGTAGAGATTTCTAAGGGGCAGTTGTCTGATGGAATTCTGGTTCTAGGAAGACAATTCTGGCCACTGTGTAGATGGAGGAGGACTGGGGCGTGTTTAGTAGGTAGTGCACAGCCGGGAATGGACCCTGGTTGCTGGGGCTCTGAGTGGAGGAGCGAATTAGTTCATCATTAGAAATGCACTGTGAGTCTAGAATCTGAGGAAATGTGGAGGGGTGCTCTCAGCTTGAATGGAGGCACCAGCTTTGGAAGGCAGGATAGACCTAGACTCTGGAAGTCTCCTGTGGGGTTCTCTCATGTCTGTGAGTCCTGTGTACTGTCTTCCTCCATCCAAGAATAGAGAACACTGGGTCTTCTTCAAGAGTCATACATATATGCCCTTGAGACAGACATGCTCCCTGGCCAGGACCCTCCCTCCCTTTCTTTCCACATCAGCCTTCTCCCTGTCCTGTGGCTCTCTGTCCCTCCGCTCCTCTGTAGCTCCTCCATTCCCCACTCCCTCTCACATCCTCCCCCTTCTCTTCTTTTCAGTTCGCCCCCTTAAAACATGCGGCCTCTCACCCTATTCCCTGCCATATTATCGATGACAAAGGGTTTCCTGGTGGACACCTGAGTATTAAGGTGGTGGGCGGTAGGGTCACCCTCTCTACCTTCTCCCTTCTCAACCCTTTCGCTGATTCCCTGTGGTCTCTTGATGTCCTACAGTGTTTGAGTTCATGCCGTACATGGGCATCACCCTGGCTACCATATTCACAATGTTGAGACTTGCCAATGAAGCCAAGATGCGCCAGGTGATCTGTAGTGGTGCGTGTCTCACTTGGGCCTGTGGGTCAAGCCTTAACCAGAGGGGGGGGGGGAAGGGGATGAGGAGGGGGAGAAGGGTTTGCTGAGTGAGAGGTTTGCTTGCATCCAAGTGGTGGCTTTGCTCAGTCTCTTGGTTTGTTTGGTTCACACCCCAGTTAGGGTTTCTGTTGCTTTGATAAACACCACAGCCAAAAGCTACTTGGGGAGGAAAGAGTTTACTATAGCTTACAACTTGACATCCAGCATAAAGGGACATGGAAGCAGAAACTAAAGCAGAGGTCAAGGAAAGCTGCTCACTAGTTTGTTCCTCATGAGTTACACAGCCTGCTTTCTTATACAGCTAAGGACCACCCGCCCAGGGGTGACACCATCCACAGTGGGCTGAGTCCTCCCACATCAATTGCTGAGCAAGAAAATGCCCACCCCCCACACCTGCCTACAGGCCCGTCTGATGGAGGTGTTTGATCAATTGAGGTTCCCTCTTCTCAGATGACTCTAGCTTATGTTTAAGTGCTAACCAGCATAGCCTGTGATCTGCCGCCTTGGGGGCATGTGGGTACATTTTAAAAGACCATGGTCATATCTGTGACTCTGTGAAGCTTCTGTACTTTCAGAGAAAGGTGAGAGACAGTTGCAGAGAAAGGGCAGTGCACATATTCTCTGTTGGGCTTGTCTCAGCCAAGTCCTTAGAGGCTATTTACATCTGAGCATCTGGCCCTGTGGTTTGGTTATTTGACACTAGTTTGGGCCCCCAAACCCTGATGCCTAAAGAGAAGAGGTTGTGTTTGTTGCTGTCCTTACTGGAATCTCCAGACTGTGGTCCCGCTCAGATCCTGCATCCCCAAGAGGAGGGGCTTAGACATTCCTGTGGGCTCAGTGCTCGCATGGAATCAGGGGGCTGCAAACAGCCAACAGAGCAGAGAGGAGGAGACCCAGTAACCCCAAGGATATCAGAGAGGAGTGGCTCCAACCCTGGCCCCTCTGGCCCCTCCTGCCTGTCCTGCTGCTGCAGCCATGGAGACGTTCTGTGAGACGGTGCAGTTTTACCTGAGGCACCTGGAGGACAGCCTGTATCCCGTGATGACAGAGGATCAGTTTGCTGTGAAGCTCTTCCCAATGTACCGATACTTCGTGACCGTGTGGCTGCGCCACCAGGACCTTGAGGTGAGACTCGAGGTGCTCAGAAGGTATTCTCTGGGTTACACTTCCCAGAAGATGCTGCAAAGCTTCTGGGTTCAGCCTTGTTCCTGGAGCCCTGAGACCCTAGGACTCTGTGAATGCTGGATAGAGCAGGTGAAGGAGGCTTGTGTCAAGGGCAAAGGCCCACCGAGAGCTTTCTGATGAGGTCTTGAGACTGGAAGGCACTTGTCCCACTCCAGATGTTCTCTGGATATCCAGATTGTGAACATTGTGCTCATACCAACTCTGTAAGGCAGGACCACTTTACGAACAAGGAAACTGAGGCACAGAAGGGGGTGTTTGTTTGTTTGTTTGTTTGTTTTATGCACTTGACCAAGGTCACTTGGTTTACAGGCAGAACTCACATTAGGTAGTCTGGCCCCCCTGCACTAACCATGGTGGGGGCTTTAGAGGGAAACCTGGACTCTATCTATAGTACCCCATCTGTATGATGCTGGAGAGTGCTTGAGTCACTAGGACCCTGGTCCTGCTGGGGTGCTGGAACCTTCACTTCCTACACAGGTGAAACTGGGGGTCATCAAGTCCCTCAGGCCCATGCTGAGCCTTCTCCTGCCTAATGACGACCTGAGGGAACAGGTGTATGACTATATCCCCCTGCTGCTGGCTGAGTTCCAGGGTGGCCTGGAGGCCCTCTTCGTCACACAGGTGAGGGCCAGACGCAAGTAACTCTGATCCTCAAGAATCTACAGGTTCCAGCAGGCCCTACATCTGTACCCTACACTATGGAAATAAGCTCTCATTTCAGGTAGAAGGATCTAGGAGGCCACAGGGAAGCTATGGTCTTGCTTAGGTTACTGTAACTAAGAACCTTAGGGTGTTTGGACTCCTGAGCAGTTATACCCTAAGAGAGTTTTATGTCTAAGTAAAAGGATATAGTCTGGAGCTTTGGGTGGAATAGGTTTTGGGGCCTCCACACCCTCTGATGTGTGAGGTGGTGATGTTGCAGATTCTGAGTGTAGGCCTAGCCTCGGGCTAATGCACACTGAAATGAAGCAGATGTACCGGGCATTGCCCTTTATCGTAAAAAATAAGGAGCAGAAATGAACAGGACAAGACTAGGGAGCCGCCTGCATATATTGCTGTGGATGAAGATTAGATTTGGATTCATCCCTTACACTGGTGAACACGAAATGACCTTCTCAGTGATACCCATCACTCTCTCCAAGTTTATCGGGCACACAAGTCATCCAGGGATGGTGGGAATACAGGATTGGATCAAGTCCATCTTGTAGAAAACCGAGCCTCTACACCCAACCAGCTGGTGTGGGATTGGGGTGGGGCCGGGGAACCTGTACCATCACGCAATGGCCTGCTGAGTAGCAAGAAACCAGCGGGTGGAGCAGTCACCTCACCTGCAGCCTTCCGCCCATCCCTTCTGCAGGTCTTGAGGCAGATTCTAGAAGCATCAGTTACCACCAACACCCCTATCCCCCCAATGCTGCTACACTCCATTTTCACAGAGCTGCATGTCCAGGTGAGGCCAGTGAGGGCCATCCCCAGGGCAATCAGCAGGAAACTGCCTCGGGCCTGGTTTCCCTTCCCCCACTGTCATGCAGGCGTCCGGCTGGACTGCGCACATGGCCTGTGTCCTGTGAGCTCCTCACTCTTCCTGTGCACTACTCCTTAGGTGTGCTCCAAGGCCCCAGCCCAGCAGCAGTTCAGCAGTCAGAACCTGATGGAGATCGTGCACTGCTTCATAGCCCTGGGTGAGGTCTGCAGGGACCTGGGGGAGGTCCGGCCCCTTGCTGAGTGCAGGCACGGAGGCAGAGCCCGCCAGCCTTGACTGATGTGCTGCTATCTTCTGCCCTGCAGCCCGCTCCTACCCCAAGGAGCTGATGAAGTTCTTCTTCAGCCAGGTGGAGATGAGCAAAGAGGCTGTCCGTGTGGGGACACTGGCCCTGATCAGGGCAGTAGTGAGCGCAGATGGTGAGCCAGCTGCGGTGGACAGGCGCCCTGGGGGGCGAGGGCAGTGAAGTTCCTACCTGGCTTCCGGCCTATTCTAGTAGTCACTGTTCGGTGGCCAAGTCTCTTGATTGCTTCGTATTTCTCAGCCTTGAATTTAACCAGTACCTCGGCTCCTCCATACCTCCACTCTCTGGGCTTGCCTTTCACAGTCAGCCCGAATCCTGCTGCTGATCTCCAACTGTCGGAGGCTGGTTGTAAGGCTGGCCGTAGCCTTGCAGACACAACCCTAGGTCGACAAACTTAACATTTGCCCTCAACATCTTCTCTTAACCTTTGTAGGTACCAGGTACATGCCTGGTATGTATGTTGACATTCATTCAGGCAAACCACTCATACACATAATAAAAATAAGTAAGTAACCAAACAAACTATTATTACCCAGATTGTTTGGATTTAGCTGGAGCCAGTCTGTGAGCCGTTCCTTGCTTCTTTCTAGCTAGGAGCCACAAGAAACTGGCTACTCACCTGTCACTGATGGGTTCAAATTACTGAACAATTCTGAGTTCTTAGTTGGATAATAACCAAACCTTGGGTCTAACCATCCTTTTTTCAGTCCTCTGGACAATAATTACCCAAAGATAATCAGATCAAGATATTCATTAAAACACTGAGCTAATACAAAACATTAGACTGGTCTATGTGGAGGCTGGGGGATGGCTCAGTGGGTAAAGTGCTTGTCATCCAAGCATGACCAATTGTGCTCAGACCCTGAGCACCCATGTAGAAAGCTGGGTGTGTGTCAGCGTATGTCTGTAACCCACACTGGGGATGGGGGACAGAAGCTAGTAGATGCTTGGAACTCATTGGTCAGCCTGCTTAGCTGAACTGAACTCGAAGTTCAGTGAGAGCTCCTGTCCTGAAAAAAAAAAATAATAAGGAGGAGAATGATAAAGGAAATGCAGAGCATGGACCTCTGACCTCCACGTGTGAGTGTATGCATGCATGCAGTTCTGGGAAGAGAGGGCTCAAGGGGAGCCTATCGGCAAGGGTCCTAAGAAAGTTACCCTGAGCCTGTGGTCTGTGGAAGGGAGCTGAATGGGATGTGTCAGAGACAAGCCACCCGGTGTCTTCTTGAGCCACAGTTCCTCAGGCTGGTTTGTCTCTTTCAGACCCCAAAATGAATATCAAGACCATCTACCTGGCCATCCGGGTCGTCAAGAACACTCTCTCTGACACTCGGTCCAAGGTAACAGGAAGGGGACCCTGCCGGGGTAGCTAAGGGCTAAGGGGTGGAGGATGGAATAGCAGACCTCAGTCAAGCAAAGTCTAGCCAGTGACAGCTGCAGTGCTGTCACTGAGACCAGGGACTTTCAAAGCACTCTGCCCCATTCTACCTTGCAGGGAAGGAAGGCAGCATGCTGACCATTAGGGTCTGTCTGGTGATCTTACTGCTTGTGAGAAAAGTGACTGAGGAGACACGCTCCTGGGCATACCCTCAGCTAGCTGAATTCCACAGGCCTGCGCTGCAGCTAGCTTGAAATGCTGGGAAAGCAGTGTCAGGGAAGGGATGGTTGGAGAAGCTCTGGCCAGCATGGGGCAGGGCATTTAGATAGAGCCACGAACACATAAGAAACATGACTAGTTTTGTGCCCCACAACTATGTTTTACTGTATACCCGAAGGAGACGAGAGGGGAAAAGATAATATAGGCTTCCACACCAAGGCTGTTATGACCATGTAACCAATGTTAGAATGGAATGAAGATGTCTTTGAAGGGCCCAACTGAGACACTCATGTGACAACACTGCAGAATGCTGTTTCACCACGCGGCAAGCAGCCATGGACAGAGTGGGGAGTAGCCAGGTAGCCCCTGAAATCCCCTGGAGCCAAGAGCACCTTCAGTTCCCAGGTGTCTCAAGTCACAAGATCCTTAGATGCAAATATCCATGCTGAAGCCTGGCCCTTCCCCCCAAGCTGTCCCTACCCTGTCCCCACAGGTACGGATGGCAATTCTGCGAATCATTGGCCAGCTGGTTCTGTCAGGCTTCCAGGAAAAGATCAAAGGCTGGGGTCTGAAATATGTGTCTGTCCAGCTCACCTTATCTACCTACAAGCTGGTGAGTGGCCCCAGCACCAATTCCATGAGACAGCTCCACTTTAGAAATGGATTACTAAGTGCTAAGCAAAGAGCAACTCGCTGAGAACCTGTTTGGACCTGTATAGGTTCATCGTTACCCTCCAAGTATGGACCAGACTTGTGCAGTCTCCCAGGCATGAGGCCCAGCCCTAGCCCTTAGCATTCTAGGACCCAGTGACTGGGCAGGGAG
Source organism: Mus minutoides (assembly GCA_902729485.2). Taxonomy (NCBI): domain Eukaryota; kingdom Metazoa; phylum Chordata; class Mammalia; order Rodentia; family Muridae; genus Mus; species Mus minutoides. The sequence goes on along the minus strand of LR749630.1, from coordinate 2,039,439 downwards.
ACCCCTGGGGAGGAGGGAGACCACTCTTGAAATCTTGGCAAGCCCCTGCCTGCAGGATCGCCCTGGTTCTGTCTTCTAGACAAATCGCCGGGAATGCTTTTATCAGAGGGATTTGGAAGAAAAGATGGTTCACAAAGTAACCATGGATACTGTGAAGATCATAACTTCTTCTATCAGTGGCATGACCAATGTGAGTCACTCCCCACCCAGTGGGCCATTGCCCTGAGGATGGCTCCTGGCTGCACTCTGAAGGCTAGTGGAGAAACCTAGATTAGATGTTCTCCACCTCTGAACCCCCAGTGTGTCTCACTAAGCTGCAGTTACCTTATTGCCTGAAGCATGTGCATGAAAGTTTGTCTTGGGGAGGGCATTCTACAGTTCAATAAGTTGAGCTAGGAGGACTCTATATAACCTCAGGGGCCCCAGGTTATAGGATAAATCAGTGTACCTGATTTTAATTGGAAGAGATGAAACACAGGAACGAGGCAAGGGAAAAAAATATCATAACATCATCAAGAAAGGAACGAGTGGCTGGCCATGAAGCTGTAGGCTGGATGCCTCCTATCTAGTGGGAACTGGGGATGAGGGTTAGAGGCTGTAGAGAACAAGCCTGAGTTGTAGGGCTGCAGAGAGAAATGTTTTGTGGCAAAATTTCTTCTTCTGAAGTATTGTGCTCTTTGGGCCTCTGGGCTGCCTGGACTCGAGGACAATATTCTTTATGGATTGTGAGCTTCGTCACAGCTGTGTGCTGTGTGCACAGCTGTGCTGGACCAGCATTTGGTTTAATAAGAAGGTACAAGTTGACAAATACACCGGAGCATCACAACTGTCAGGCACCTCTGGATTACTGGACTAGTTTGTAACTCAGAGGCCCCTGGGACCCAGAAGAAGGGCCTGGTTAGAGGATATAGAGTGAATACAAGGCTAGCAGGGCTGTGTGGATGCCATCCAGATGCCCCTGAAAAAAAAATCCAGGGTGGGCAGAAAAGTCGGGTGAGTATTTGGGATAGCTTTGGGGATGCCAGGTAGAGTCCACACTGTGGATGGAGCCTGGCCAATACTGGATGGAGGTGGGGAGCAGCATAGGACACCTCTAACTGGTCCTGGCCCCTCCTCTCCCCATTCCTGCCCCAGGAGTTCTGGGTGAGGCTCCTTTGCTACATCATGGAGACAGACTACACTGAGGCGCTGACCCCCATCTGCATCAGCCTCACGAACCTGGCCGAGAACCAAATTCATGGCAAAGACACGGAGGCTGGAATAGCTGGAAAGAGCAAGCATGGTGGGTGGCATCCCTGGGTCAACTGGTGGGGACGGGCAGGTGAAACAGCTCCCAGTCACCCTTGTCACGGAGTCCTGATCAACCAAATTTCCCCTTCTCCAAGAAAAATCTAGAATCCTCCCTGTCATGTCTAGAGAGGGGTTAAAAGCCTGCAGACTTCCTCCTGGTGGCCCATTCATCATGCCCCTGCCTCCCCTGCACTCATTATGGGAAGGGCAGGGAGGGGGCTCCTGACCCTGTTATAGATGTGGCCTTTCTGGGTCTGTGCCCTGCCCAGCTTCTCTGAGCCATCTAGAGGAACTGTAGCATTCTTCTGTCCAATTCTCTGTCAGCTGACTACTGTGGTCCACTGAGGGCAGGCACAGTCAACACAGGCTCTCAAGTGACCATGTCCATCTGCATCATGTCACTGTTCTCCTTCTCCAAGGGGATATGCTCATGGCCCCTGGGGCTTCCCAAGGTCAGGCATGACGGGGTAGGGTGATTCAGGAGGGACCATTCCTATCCAGGGATGACAAAGGGCAGGGCCTGCCGTCTGAGTTCAAGCTAAGAAGCTTAAGTGAATCTATTTCTCTGTGACCTTTCAACCCTGAATGCTGAGCCCGCTCCTGGGTCTCCACACCTGCAGCTTCTCAGCAGCTCTGCCCTATCCACCTGAGTGCCATTGCTTTTCGGGGCTTACTGGTTCCCAAAGCAACTGGACAGGAGGAAGTCAGGGTAGGGAATGAAATCACTCCTAATTGAAGAGAGGCCAAGGTTTATAATAGGAAACATTGCCCAGGCAGATCCATTCAAAAATAAACTTCAAAAGCTAAAACACATCATCTGTGAGCCTGGCTCATGAGTGAAATTCTCCCTTCCTTTTGGAAGGAGCCAGTGAGGTTCTTCATGAGAAACTCCCTTCGGTAGACTGATTCTTTATCTGGGGTAATAGTAATAATTCTGGAAAGTGATCTTCAAAGTGTCTCCCTTGGGGCTTATAGGACACATCTTGAAATGGGCCAGGCATCCTTATCTGGGGTTCCTTTTCCTTCCTCAGTGGACCTGCCTGCACCCCAGAAGTTGCTGGCCCGTCTCCTGGTGAGTGGCTGACATACCGTGACCTGGAGCACCCATTCGCAGCAACACCTCTTCCCTGAACTCCTCGTTCTCCATGCTCCAGAGGGAGGAGGGGTCTGGGATGCAGAGAGGAAGCTGGATATTGGGCAGAATAGCGTCCGGAGGTCTGTGTTGTCCTTCTTGGGAAGATATGTTAGGGACAGTGTGCTCAGATGTCTGGGAACCTGGCCAGGATCTGCTCTCAGATTCCAGTGCCAAAAAACACCACCAGAACATCAATCATAGCCCCAGGTAGGCTCAGTCCTATGGTCACTAACCAATGCTCCATTGAGTCTCAGGGTTAGGCAGGAACCCAGGTCTGGCCTCTCATCCCCCCTCCTGCCTGCAGTGTCCCCTACAGGCCTTTCTATGCTGAAAACCCTTGGGCTTTGTTTGAATATCATATATCCCGCTCAGTTTCCTCTTTATAGTGAAGATGGTGGACTCCCGGATAAGGAGCAGAAGCCTGGCCCCTGCTCACTGACTCCCTGGGGTCCTCCAGGTGCTGATGTCATCACCCTACAAAGGAGAAGACCGTGGGATTGCCATGCTCAACCTCCTGCGGACCCTAAGCCAGAGCATTGCTCCTTCCATGGCTGACATGTGGGAGATGGAGATCCCTCTGCTGGTCCAGTACTTGGAAGGTGAAGTGCCCACTCTGTGTGCATGCTGGGGCACTCACTAGTCACATGCCTTGGATCACAGGAACCTGGGGGTCTGGTGGACTTCAACAGACCTCCTTTGGTCTTAAGAACTGAATGCATACCTTGGGGGATGTGGGAAAGGAAATACTGAATACGGCGAGCTCATTCACAGAGGGCCTCTGATGCTGGGGCAAGGAGGTTTACCCTGGGGTGAAGGAGGCGGGGAGCAGAAGGGAGCAGCCCATGAGAGCATGCATATTCTCCTGTAGAGCACACTGAGTTTACCTGGAACCAGAAGACCTGGGAGGATATGCTGATTCAGGTAAAGGGGTGAACTGTCTCTGAGGCCAGAGAAAGGGAGGAGAGAAGGAACCTGGAAGGGCATTTGATGTGGACAAGATTAGGGTCTTGTGAAGGACATGTTATCCTCTGTCAGAGCAGACTTAACAAGGATGGCACTTATATCTGTATGTATCAGTAAGGGAGTACTGAAAGAGCCAAGTACCTGGAAAAGTAGCAGGGACAGACCTGATCTCCCGGCAGCCTCTAAAGCCACAGCTGTGCTCCAGACACACATAATGTTAGAGCTGGGTTGGCCGTCCATCAACTGAATGGCCATCTAGAGAAGCTGACCCAGAAAGAACAAGCCCATATTCAGGGTCACACAGCATTCCCCGAGACCCAGCTAACAGCAAGGCTGGGTTCGAATGCCTCTGCCCACCAGCGTCTTTGACTTCCCAGTTTCTGAGAAACTCCCTCAAGAAGACCCGTGGGACCAGCTGGAGCCTGCGGCTCAGCAAAGAGCTGAACAACCAGATCGAGACCTTCGACAGCCCCTCCTTGGAAAAGGTTTGTCCTCACAGGGACCTCTGAGGATGGGAGGGACCTCCCGGGACAGGATAAGCTCAGGACATTTTTACATCAGATCAGGCGGCCCCATGACTACTTAGTATCCTAGCAAGAGAAGAAGTAATCTAATCCAGTGATTTCAAGGCTTTTTAAAAATCTCTTTTGTTTGTCTTCCACATTCCGGCCCATGGTCACATGTACTTTATATTTCTTTGTAAACTATTTTCTCTTGTTCTTTCTTTGTAAAATTATAAAAATAATTGAAAGCATCCCAGGTTGATGGATAGAGTTGAGATGGCACTGTGTCTCCAGATTCTGCATCACCACCACCACAGCCCTAAGCCACCACCCCATCACACTGACACATAAAACAAAGATATTCCATCTCTTGCCGGTGTTATCCTATGCCAGGAAGTACCTAGGAAAAAAAATGGATGTTCCCAGATTTGTGGGTGGGAACATATCAGATGGAACTTGTAAAGGAAAGGATTTGGCCTTCACTGTTAAAATGTATAATATGCCTGCCCTCGTGCAGTCTGATGTCACAGAACAAACTGAATATTTATTTTGCAGGATATAGAAAATGCATATAAATACCTGTAAAAAAAATCAAAACTATATATCAAGGGCCCCCAATAGCATCGTGCAAAGTATGGGAGTAGAAAGGCCTGAGGTTCTCCTTCCTTCCCACCCCTCCAGGGTTTTCTGTACAGGGCCCTGGGTTTCACCTTAAGCATGGGTCTGGAGGCTGACAGGGTGGAGGTGCTATTACTGGAACTGCTATACAAGACAGACTATAGCAATGACTTTGACCGGGAGGTGAGAATACCCTCGACCCCTCTCATTTACAACCTTCCATGTTCTAGAGGTCAGGGGGGGGGGGGACTTGGGTTTATGTACTTGTGTGTGTGTACTTATTTATTTCTCTGTATCCCTTGCTCTCACCTTGGCCGGGCTTTCCTGAAGGGCGTCATCCTGTGCTTTGGACTGTGTGCCCGGGGCCAGGTAAAGACGGTGCTGAATGTGCTTCATGACTTTGAGGAGAGGATCCAGGAGTCGGAGCAGTCCTGGCAGATCGGTGCCTGGAGGGTAAGGCTCCTCACCGCAAGGCTTGGTGTCAGGCCTTGAAGGTGGTGCTCCTGGAAAACAAAGAAAGATTTTGCTGGGTACATCTGGAGGAATGAATCATTTGTGGCTGGGGCCACAGCCATGGGAGCGGAGACAACTGGGGTGATCAGGCAGCTTCCCCAAGGCATCTGCAGAACATCCACAATGCTCAGTCCTGGTGTGAGGGCCAGCCTGTTGCTTGATTGGCAGTCCATTTGCTCAGGGCAGCCAAAGAAACAAGGTTGAGTCCAACAGCTGCCAGCTAGAGAGTTAACTTGCCCACCCTCTGGTTATCCCTTCCTTATGGCAAAATAGACATCAGAAAGAGCCCTTACCACAAGAACCTAACGAACTCATCATTGACACAATGGTGATTTTAGAAAACTGTTCTCAATAGTGTTATCTAGTGCTTAGCCAGCCCCCAGGGTGACATAGTTCCTGCTCAGCTGCCTAAGTAAGTCCTAGGCAGCTAGTCTCGGTTTAGAGATGTCCATGAGAGCTTCCCCTGCATGTGTCACTGGAAGGAAGCTTCCCAGGGTGGGTAGATCCTTTGTCTGGTTCACTTCTTCCTGCCCAGTGTCTGGTATGTAACTGGTGCCCAATAAAGTTGCTAATGTATAAGTGCTCAGGGAATGAGCAGGTGCTTTAACACCCAAAGAACAGTCCACTGAAGCCCTTATACTGACTTAACAGCTTCCTCAATCAGAGACTGTCCCATGCACAGCCAGCCCAGCGCCTGCTCCCCCCTGTGAACACTGCCTTCTCCCCTCTCTTTAATTTTTCCCCATTTTTCATATATGTGTGTGGTATGGATATGTACATATGTGTGCTTGCATGTGTGTGGGCATCTGTGTGGGTGACATGCCTGCAGGTACAACTGTATGTACACGTTTGATGTCAGGAACCATCTTCATTCACTCTTCTGTGTATTCACTGAGACAGGATCTCTCAGTCAAACTCAGCATTTGCTGATCTGGCTGATTTCCCCAGTTTGTTGGCTGAGGAATCCTTTGTCCACGCCCCCCAACTTCCCCACCCCACCCGGCCTTCTGAGGCTAGAATACAATTGGCCTGTCACACTGAGAATCTAACTATCTCCTGATCCTCACAGTTGTTCCACAAAGCATCCCCCCCCGCCCCCGCCCACTGAGGCATCTCCTCATCCCCACATCTGCTTTCACTGCCCTGCAGAAAGACCACCCCTGGAGGCGAGAGACTGTGAAGAGTGCCCTAATGGTGATGTACAGCTGTGTGTCCTCTTACTGCCACCCCCAAATGCTCCTCACCCACGTGGACAACCCCATCACCTCTAAGATCATCCACCACTACTCCAGCAGCTGCCAGGTAACGCACATACAGGGAGTCAGCCCGTGTTGTGTGTGCTCGTGGGATGCTACTCTCAGGAGGTGCCGCAAACCCTTTTAGGCCCCTTGTCTGCGTGGTGCAGATTCTCTGGAGCAAGTGGGCAAGAATTCGGCGAGTGACAAACAGACTCACACACAAGGGAGTGTGGATCTGAGTGTAATTGTAAGATCGAGCATCAAACTTTTTATATAGCAGGGTAACAAGAAACCAGGCGAGGTACATCCACCAAGTTACAATGACACAATACAATAGGAATGAATACATCAAAAGGACTTACAGGAACCAGTCAATATTTACAGTAAATAATAAACAGCTCTGCCTAGGATCAGCTAGTGACAAGTAAGGATTTCACACCCTAGTCACAACTTGCACTACTCCTTTCAGCCTTGTGAGAACTAGCATCAGGGGGTTCCGCACTAGTGGACCTTCTCATGAATAATGTATTACCACACACCCCCTATTTCCTAGGCCCAGGTAGATTCTTGCATAAGAAGGTAACTTGGCTGTGCTGATAAGAATCTGTGGGGAATCTCCATGTGTCAGAAGAATTCACCAGCTTGCTTCTAATATGCGATGTAGTCTGCTATACCTGGCTGTAGAAGATTCTAAGTATATACTTTGTTAAACTTGCCCTGAGATTTCTAACTCTTATGTAGTAAAATACTGTAAGAAACCATGTAAGACCCTCCACGATATTGCAGGGACAAATCTGAGGCTTTCTAGCTATGGGAATGCCAAGGGTCCAGGAGGATAGGTTTCTTTTGAAACTCTTTGCCTCAGGACTGCTTCCAGGTTTTCAGGCCTGCCAAGCAAGTCATTACTGGAGTGGATGTAGCAAGGAGGCGGCTGGGGTCCTGCCTGGTCATCCTCCAGGAATCCAGTGCTCATACCTGAGCTTTGGGGTCATGCTTGCATGGATAAATCAGTCCTCCCCCGAGTGCTGCAGGTGACCGTGAATCCCCAGAAATACAAAGTGAGCCCCAGTTCTCCCCACGCCCTCTCACTCTCACCCTCCTCTCTGGCCTGCTCACTTTCATAAAGGAGAGAAGTGGGCAGTCTTCAAAAGGACACAGAGGTGTGGGATACTTTCTTGGAATGTCAAGGTAGATGAAAGTGGAAGAGTTTATTTTTTTAAACTTGTGGTTATAAAATGCATATAGTGGGAGGCAGGGAGACGACTCTGTCACTGAAAGGGCCTAAGTTTGAATCCCCAGCTCCCATGTAAAAGCTAATTATGGTGACAAGCATCTGTAATCTTAGTGTTGAGGGATGATCTATCATGAGGATAGGAGGAGCCATCCAGTCTGACTGGATTGTAATCTCCAGGCTTAGGCAGAGAAGAGACCCTGTCTCAACAAATACAGTAATTGACAAAGATACCCAACACTGACCTCTGACTTCCACATGCACACACACATGCGCACACACACACACACACACACACACACACACACACACGCATGCATGTCAACAGGAACCATGAAAAGATGCACAGAACATAAAAATGACCACTGTGGCAATTTTCAAAACCACAGTTTATTGTGGTTGAAGAACAGACAGGTGAGGGGGCCGTCACACAGAGCACCCCTGACGTGGAGCCTTCTTCAAAGACTGGGAAGGATTCAGGGGTGAGGGGCATGGCTCAGGGCTCTCGTGAGTCCTGGGCAAACAGGTTCTCCCTCACATTCTTCCTCTGGGCCTAGGACATCAGCCTCAAAATGGCCTTCATGAAGAGTGTTGTGCAGGTCACCAACGCCATCAAAAGCATCCAAGACTCAGAGGACTTCCAGTTTGCCCACAAGTCTGCTCTTACTGGCCTCATAGTTGTGAGTGGGACAGGACTCCCCAGTCCTGGGTGGCCTGGGATCTAGCTCTTCAACTGTGCCCTGGCTGAATTTCCTTGAGGATATCTGTAAGCTATGGGGGCTGTGGAGCCTTCCTGCCCCACTCTTGATTTGATCTACTGAACAATAAGCTCTAAGAACAGCTTATTGTGGAGGGTTTCATGTCCCAAAAAACTGGGGTAGAACCCTGATTGACTTGTTCCCAGTGGTGCCCAAAAGAGGCTGGCTCAGGGACCAGTCAACAGAGGCTCACTGGGGATGGGGGATGAGAGACACAGCCCCAGTGCTTTTCCACAGGAAGACAGAGGTCATTTAGAAGCAGAGCTAGAGAATCGTTTGCACAGAACATCAGTGAAGTTTAGAGCCAACTGTCTACAGACTGACGGAACCTGTGCATCAGCTAACCCTTGGCCCCCAAATGTCACCTCTCTCTCTCATGGCTGAGAAAGGATGAGAGTATCACCTGTACTGCACCAAGAGCAGTCCTTGGGGAAAGTGAGATGCAGGAGGAGCAGGGAAATGGATGGCCATTGCCTTCCATCCCCAGTCACTGTACAAGAGCCCGGCACACACTGTTGACTAAGCATCAAGTCTTGTATAGGACAAGGAAACTTGGGCATGGGAAAGTATAGTGTGTGGCCAAGGACACACATCAAGTCATGGTGGCCCTGGGAAAGAAGCCTAGGCCCATTGTGTGTGTTCCTCCTGTACTTTGCTGCCAAATAAGCCTTAAAGAATGTGGGCATGTGAACCCCAGAGCTCTGTACAAAGGCCCAGGTCCTCCTTATCCTGGCACCAGATAAGGAGGTGTGACCGCCCCTTGCCTAACTCAACTTCCTGGATGAGCAAAAATTCACAACCCTTCTTGTGCTGGACAGGCGATCATCAAAGCAGAATCACCCGACCACTTGGTTTCTCCCGTGAGGTCGATGGCAATGGATGCTCTCTCACAACTGAGGTGAGCTAGGACAGGGCCTGCCAGAGCTCCTACTGCTTCCTCATGATGGGATAAAGTCTGTGATAACCTCTCAGTAGTGCCCCCCTCTGGGCTCCTTCAGACCTCATCTTTCCACCTGAGTGGCGGTGATGTTGAGCAATGACTCCCTGAGACAATGGTAGGTAGGGTCCATCTCTCTTCAGGCTCCTCTGTGAAGGTTTTCAAGTTCAGTGCCTCTCCTGGGATAAGGTGACTGGTAGGTATGTGGGCTGTTCTTAGCAGAGCTGCTGAATACATGCCACACCCCTCAAGGAAGCGCAGATTGTTGTATGCCAGGCAAGGCCTGGAGAGACTTGAAGAAAGGACAAGTGCACAGACAGAATGATAGGTAGGAGCTGACAGAAGAATGTGCTTGCAGGTGGCTGACCACCCTCTCTAATGCTAAGAAAGGGCCTGCCATGAAAAGATAATTCAGTCTCTGCACAATAGGAGCTGACAAAAAGGCTAGTGGAGGCTGACATTTGACTTTTGACCTGAGCTGACACGGGGTAACTAGATTTGTTTGGGAGTTCAATCCTCACAGAGAAAGGAGAGAGAGAGGTGAACAGAGAGAAGCAGGCAGGCAGAGCTTCTGAGGGCAGGATGTCTCCGTTCAGCTCTGGAGTACAATAGATGCTCCAGGGAGTTGTTAATAGAACTGATCTTGCCCCAGACTCGTGCAAAAGAATCCCTAGAGCCTGGGCAAGGTCCCTGGGGATGGGGTGGGGTCATTAAAAAGATGTCCAGGTGATTTTAAGTAGCAGCTAGGATTTTTCCTCGGGGCCTTGCATAAGATATAACAATGTCTGCTCAGAGCAGGCAATGGGAAGTGAAAGACTGACTCTTGTACCCTCAAATCCTGCTTCCATCACAAATATAGTATTGTGGGATAGTGATCAGGCAGAACAGGGCTCCTAGTCAGGGGCACATGCCTGGATCCCCAGCCAAGGCACTGTACCCTCCCCTCATTCTGGGACATGCCTCCCAGGCCCAGAGTAGGCCATGTGCAGGATGAGCTTGGCTCCCAGTGACCACTCCTGCTGCTAATGTGTTTCCTCAGCATGCTGAAGCCTTTCTACTCTCCAGAGGAAAGCACAGAGTTGATGGATATCAGCATACACACAGTTATCTCCCTCCAACCCCCAGGGGAAGACAACGAGTCTGTCAAGGTAGGATTCCCCAGGGAAGCCTCCTTGTTCTCCTGGAAGTTTATGTTGGCATAGGCAGGTTTCACTTTCCCAAGCCACCTACGAGGCAGCAGTTTGGAGCAGCTCTATTAGTAAACACGAGTTAATGCTAGCCTCTGTAACAGGTAAACCCTGGAACCTCAGAGGCGTCATTAGATTCAAGTTTATTTCTCATTTACATACAGCGAGCCCGGTGGTCAGTGGGGGTGTGTATGCGTGAAGACGCATCCTGTGAGTTGTCAGGGATCCAGTCTGATAGAGGGCTCAGAATCTTCAGCAAATGATTTCAAAGGTCCCAGGAAATGAGGGATGAGAACATATGCAGAAGATTCACAAACCATTTGTCTTCCTTCCGTGAGCAACAATGCATTCCCATAGCCCACTTTGGTGTCCCTCATCTCCTGATCCAGGCACAGAGACACCTGCAGAGTATTGGTAAGAGGCTATGTGTGCTTTTCATGGCTGCACAATGCTCGCTCTCTCTCTCTCTCTCTCTCTCTCTCTCTCTCTCCTCTCAGAACCTATATGCAAATGCCATGAGTTCCCTAAAGCAGCTGATGGAGGGCCTCCTGCAAAAACAGATGGACCCCAAGGGGCTGCAGGACACTGTGCATGTGAGTTACCTGGCAGAGGGGTCCAGAGCCAAAGGTGGCCACATCCTTCCTGGATCGTGACCTGAGAGCTGCACTGTGAGGAATGGCTTAGCGTGGCTTGTGTTTTCAGAGATGTTACTCTATGGCTGTCTAGTTTTCATCGCATTGGGCTTGTGGTAAGACAAGATGGCATGGCAGAAGGGCAAGGTAGAAGACTGTTCACCTCATGGCTGATACGTGACAGAGAGGGAGAACGGGACCCCAATATCCCCTGTAAGGGCATGTCGCAGTGACATCATTCCCCTTCACTAAGTCCATTGCCTAAAGATTGATCACCTGTCAGCTGCACCACAGGCTGGCATTGCTTTAACATATAGCCATGTGTGTGTGTGCGTGTGTGTGTGTGTTCATTGCACTGAACACACCCTTGACATTAGAATGTCCTGTCAAGCAACACCTGAACTGAGGTTTGGGATACAAGCTCATCTTTCAAGTACTATTCTTGTGAGGATACTGGAGATATCCCAGTGACCCCAACCTCAGCTCCCTTCATGGCAGAATTAGGGAAGAAGGTGTTTAGGACCATGCCAGAAGTATTGACGGCAGAATTCTGAGTGGGAGGAACTACAAGGTGAAATCTGGCTGGGGTGGAGCTGGCTGTGCCCAGAATGCTAACCCTGCTTCTGTGTTCTGGGCCCCACACACAGCTCTTGGAGAAGTGGATCTTGTCAGAGAAAGAATGGGAACGGGAGAAAGCCATGGCCCTTCATCTCCATCTCATGCAGATCTACGTTCAAAGTATTGGTGTCTGTGTGAGTCCAGGGACCCCCATCCCACGGCCTGCCACTCTATACTCTGTAGAAACCCTCCTCAACCTCCTCAGAGAACGGAGCACCTCTCAGATCAAGACCCGCCCCAGGAGTCCCTTGGGAAGGGGCAGCAGCAATGGGCAAGCCTTGGCTTTGGGGTGGGTGAGGAAGCAGAGGATGGGGTCGTAGCTTGGCATGGATCCAGGCTGAGTGGTGCCTGAGGCTCATGCAGTAGCTACCCAATGCAGAATACCACACAGGAAAGATACCATTTCCCTAGAATACTGAAATAAGTCACAACAGTCATAAAGCAAGCTTAACAAGTATCACCCACACCAGGAAATTAAAAACAAAGTGGTACTTTATTGATCAATCAGCAACCATAACATGAGGTCTCTTCTACCTGTGTTGGCTCTGAACTCTGGCTGTCTTAGTCTTAGAAATGGCTGTGGACAGGATAGTGGTTTGCCAGGACTGGTGAGTAAGGGTAGCTTCAGGTCTTGGGGCAGTGTGTGGTAAGCCACAGAAACATCTGAATGGAGGTGGGGAGGGAGGCTTGGCATGATAAAAGCGTCTAGCTGGATGCTAAAGAATAACCACAAGGTCAGACGGTGCACAAATCGGTCACGTAGAGTCCACCATCCACGTTTGATAACACTCTCTGAAAGAGGAAGGGGTTAACTCAACTATACGGACAGGGAACCTGAGGGACTGCTGAAGTGCCTGCCAAGGTGACCATTCTGCTAAGTAGGTTTCATGTTGGAACCTGAAGTTCAGTTGTAGGAATATGGCAAACATCTGGAAGTCCAGAGTAGTGCAGAACAGAGCTGACTGGGGGTGAATCCTGAGCTAGGATTTCTCTAATATTGGTTGACTGACCTCTAAGAGTCCAGCTCTTCAGCTGAGGAGATGTGAGCATGAATGAAAGGCACAGAGTGGCTTGCGCACTGTAGTTGCCCTGTCTGCTGTCCCTGGGCAGCCCTGGCTGTGCATCTGAGTGTGGAGAGCTGAGCCCTGATGTTTCTTGTCTCTCAGATCCCGCTGAAGCTGGGGCAGTTTGGAATACTCGTTGGACTCATCGCTCCGTGTACCTGTGATGTCCACAGAAGAACCCGCTTGGCCTCAATTAACGTCCTGTCCAGCCTGCTAGATCTTCATGGTATGGAAGAGGCAGGACATGAGGGATGTGTTAGGGTGAGGGCTAGTCCTAGGGTACTGGTGCAGGCCTGGGAGGAAGTACGGCCCACGTGCAGGCAGGCAAGTGGACAAGCATGTGGCTAACTTATAACAGAGGGGAGAGAGCTGTCCAAGAAGGTCACAGAAGCTTCTAGAAAAAGGGGCTCACAGGATGAGACAGACCCACTGAAGGCACAATCTTGGACTTATCCAGCTTGCAGATACCAAGGGAGCCACAGAATTCAATAGAACCGAGCTGGAGGAACCGTAGATTCATGAACGGTGTGTGGAAGTGATGTGTGTAAAGGGTGTCGTGATGAAGGAACAGAGAATAGAAGCTAGAAGGGAAGGGGTGTGCATATGCTGGAGGGCAGCCCAGGCACTCCCTCCTGCTGGTCATCTCTGACTATTCCCAACAGTAAGCCAGACATGCTCTTTATGGGGAACTTCCAAGGAGCAGGAGCTGCAGAAATGTAAGGAGGACCTCCAGGACACCGACATGAACAAGATTTCCAGTGCTTCCTCTAGAGTCGCCAAGGTGACACTGGGTTGTGCTAGGGGTTCCCCACCCTCCTATGCTGGCTGTATAGCCAATAATTATCACGCAGGAGATCACTTCTCAGCAGCCTTTGGTACACCTGATACATCCGTATTGAAATGGCTTGTAGCAGCCGGGACATAAAGAGCAGATACCTGACATTCCTTAGCTGACTCCTCCAAGACCCCAGTGAGTGTGGAAAGGGCTGTGGGAAAGATCCAATCAGACCCTGCACACTGGCTATCTTAGTCGCTGCTCTATTGCTGTGAAGAGACACCATGACTAAGACAACTCTTATAAAAGAAAACATTTAATTAGGAACTTATTTTAGAGGCTTAGTCCATTATCATCATGGCAGAGAGCACGGCAGCAGGCAGGGTGGTGCTGGAGAGGGAACTGAGAGCTAAATCCTGATGCACAGGCAGAGAAAGAGACTGGACCTAGCTTGGATTTCTGGAACTTTAAAGTTCAACGACACACTTCCTCCAACAAGGCCACACCTTCTAAACCGTCTGATCCTATTAAAGAGTTCCACTCCCTGGTGACTAAAAATTGAAATATCGGAGCCTATAGAGGCCATTCTTATTCAAACCAGTACACTGGCATTAGTTCCTGAGCTTCTAGTGGCATACTGATAAATACAAGTACCCAGAACCATGAAATGGGCTTTGACCTTCAAAGAAATGGGACTTAAAGTCATTTCTGCCTAGGGTGCAGAGGTAGTCTTCCTGGTGCCTGTGGGAGTTTATATAGCTGCAGGTTGATGTCAGAGAGTGTCTGCAAAACAGTGCTGTGAAGAAGGGAATATCTTGAATAAGATCCAGGCAGAGTAAGGGGCAGTGATAAGGAGTGAGAGTGGCTTGGTATACACTAAAAACCTTGGGAAACTGGGACACTTTTCCATTGTTCAGGGCACAGCCTAGGTAATGTTGCTGCCCATGGTGGGCTGGGTCTTCCCTTCCTAGATTAACAACCTGACCTAGGTAATTCCTTGTTAAGATTCTCTTTCCAGGTGGTTCTAAGTTGGAAACTTGGGACAGAAGAGTGGAGGAAGCCTGGAATTCTGTCTTGCTCTGGTCCTAGGTGGTCTGCCCAGAGTTTAACTGCGATGAGGTTGTGTCTCTCATCCAGAAGCTCTGTGAGAACATTGGGGCCATGGACCTGCAGCATGACAGGGCTGCTGTCACGTGGATAGGTATCTTTCTTCAGATGCGGGTCAAGGAGCTGGAAGACAAGGTAACCAAGCTCAGCAGGGGATGCTTGGATTGGTACTGGGACTGACCTGTGTAGCACACACGGAGACTGACCACTTCCACCCAAACCAGGTGTGCTAAAGGGGATAAAACAGAGTTCTAGAATGAGAAAGCTATTGAGATGTAACTAGTCAGTAAGTAGATGAGGGACCACTGGCACCAGGCTCTTTTCAGTGGAGCACACACCTGTCCCAGTGAAGACACACTGAACATGTAGGAGGAAGAGACCCACAGGCCTTTCAGAGGGGGTTTGGGGTGGGGGTGTCTAACCTACATACAATATTTCCCAAGGGAGGAGTATCCTTCAGAGGCCTGGAAATACCTTTATTTCTGTTGCTGTCATAAAGTACACTGACCAAACACAATTTAGCAAAGTCAATGGTTAAACAGCTCATCACTGAGGGACATTAATCAGCTAGTGAAATTATATCCACAGTTAAGAGCAGAAAGCGAAACATGCATCCTTGCTTGCTTTCTGCTTCCTTTGCTCTTCCATAGTTCAGAGCACAGAGCCTAGGAAATGCTACTGCCCATGGTGGACTGAGTCTTCTCTGTGTCAATCAACAATTAAACAACGCCCCGTCCCGAAACCTGCCCACATGCCAACCTGACCTAGATAATTCATTATTAAGACTCTCTTTCCAGTTGATTATAAATTGAGCTGACAATTTAAAATAACCAACACCAATCCCAAATGCACCCACATTACACCCCAAGAAAATGTCTGTCCCCTCCTCAGGTGGCTGAGATACTGGGTGCCATCTTGGTCCACCTGCCAGTGGTGGACCACCCAGAGGTGAGGCGACATCTCATTGAAGGCATCCTCCTGCTGGCACACTACCACCAGGAGATTGTCCTCACGTCACTTCTGAGACAGCCACTGCCCATGGAAAGGTGAGAGCTGTGGGAGGTGGACAAGGCTAGGAAGAGCCTAAGCACCTGAGACCAGGCAAGACCCGTGCCTGTGTTTCATGTTGGATCCCCCACCCCCCGCCCTTGTCAAACCACTGACCCAGATCCCAGGCTAATCATTTCACCAGGCTTGAATCTGTATCTCATAGATCATTCCATGCCCTAGTTGTCCCTTCTAGGACAATATCCAAAAAGTCAGGGGCATTCTCTCATGGCCGGCCTTCCCTGCAGGAAACAGAGGCATGGACAAAAACAGGCATGGCTCCTCAGGCCTGTGCCTCTGAGCCTCTGAGATATTTCAGCCTGTCTCTGTGCCCTTTAGAATATGTCCCAAAGGAGCAAGTGGTGTATCTACATTTCCCCTCTTTCTAGCTTAATTTTTCATTGTTTATTTTCGTGGGTATGCCTGTACCGGTAGAGGCCAGAAGAGAGTGTCAGACTCTGAAGCAGGGGTTACCTGTAAGTAACTGTGACCTGCCTGATGGGGGCGCTGCGGACTGAACTCAGGTCTTCTGCAAGAGCAGTACATGCTCAGGAGTACTGAGCTCTCTCTCTCTCCAGCGCCAACTCCTTTCTTTTTCACCGTACCTTTAAAAATACTGCCGGTACCAGGGTATAGACAGGGTCATGGCAAAAACAGGAAGTAAGCTTGGGAAGATACCAAAATTCACTTGGGCAAGGCCCAGAAAGAGGCCAGAGTCGCTCGCCAGAGGAGCTGAGCCTGTGTTGATCACCCAGATGTGGTACCACTGAGGTGTGGCATTTTCTTTCTTTCTTTCTTTCTTTCTTTCTTTCTTTCTTTCTTTCTTTCTTTCTTTCTTTCTTTCTTTCTTTCTTTCTTTCTTTCTTTCTTTCTCTCTCTCTCTCTCTCTCTCCCTCCCTCCCTCCCTCCCTTCCTTCCTTCCTTCCTTCCTTCCTTTCTTCCTTGTTTGTTTTTTGTGTTTGTTTGTTTTTTGAGACAGGGTTTCTCTCTATAGCCCTGGCTGTCCTGGAACTCACTCTTAGGCTGGCCTCGAACTCAGAAATCCACCTGCCTCTGCCTCCCGAGTGCTGGGATTAAAGGCATGCACCACCACGCCTGGTTGACATTTTCTAAGCGGGGCCTGCAGGGTGCAAGGGGAGGGCTGTTCATACTTGGTGATCTCCTGAAGGTGGCGGTTGGAGGATCAGAACTGGGTGGGCAGGGCCACATACAATGCATACCATACCTATATCTGCAGATATGCAGGGCTCAGTGGCTTTCTTGGTGGCAATGCCACATGCTAACTGTCCCTTCCTCCCAGTCTTGGCTCGCTGCTGAAACACAGTGATGCAGAAACTTTTGAAGAACGCAGCATTTAGCACAGCTTCCACAGATCAGAAGCCTGGAAGCATTTAGCTGTTCCTGTCATTCAGGGTCACACCAGACTGCCACTGAGGTGACACCAGGCTGGGTTCAGAGTCCAAAGTCTTGCCAGGGGCACACAATATTGGTAGAATCCAGGATGGAGCTATAAGCCTTTGTTCCAGACACTTTTGTACTTGATATTAAAGAGCAGCATGGACCCCTCCGCATCAGCTTCCTATCGACAGCATCTAGTTATGTCTCTCCCCACACTGAATTTTCTGACCTGAACTCCTGCACTGGCTCCGTGGGTTTCAATACACAGTTTCCTTGTTTCCCCATCTATTTATAGAATTGCTTGCTTTAGCTCTTTAGACTTTCCCAGATTCCCAGGTCTCTGAACCATCTGTACCCAGCACAGTCAGTCCACTGACCTTTTCTTTCCCAGAAGAGCCCCTGGCTTCACTTCATAGCCGGCCAGTGATTGAGACATGACCATTTGATTTGAGGCTGGCCTCAGACTCCTAATGCAGCTGAAGCTGGCCTTGAACTCCTGATTCCCCCTGCCTCAATCTTCTAAACGAGGGATTTTAGATTTGCACCATGATGCCTATCTCAAGAAGTCCATTTTCAAAGGTGATGTCTCAGGGCTCTTTTCCTCTAGAGCCTTAGTCTCATTTTCTGTGGTAAATGGAGAGAGAGAGAAAAAAAAAAACCTTCCTGGAATATCAGGTCTGAGCAGTTAACTGGTACCCCTGCAGGCACATTTGTTCTTCCATTTGCTATACCTCTGTCTCTTCTGACTGTTCTTCCCAAGTTCCTGGGAGACATTTTGAGAGGAATAGCTGACCAAAAATAAATAAATAAATAAATAAACAAATAAATAACAAACTCCAAGATGCTCAGGGCTTCTTTAGACTCTTGTTAACATCATTGGCTGTCGCTAGGAAGTCATGAAATGGGAGGCCCGGTGAAGCCAGGAGGCTGTGGCTTTCTTGCTGTCCCCCTAAAGAAAGTGAGGGACCTGCTCTGATTCTATAACCATAAGTGACTCTGGTGACCTTCTAGAATCCAACTCTTTGCTTAGGGGTCCCAAGAGGATGTCATGAGGGGTGCTATCCCACCATAGTAGACTTCCAGAAAGCCCACAATCCTTATCTTTCCTTGGCTAGCCATCTGACAGAGGTGTGGCTGGCTGTGGCTGAGAATGTCCCCTTCGCACGGACCATGCTTCACGACTTGCTGGGCCGGCTGCAGTCGAGGTTCACTGCCAAGATAAATGCCACCTCCAAGGCTGACATCTGGCGCCTGGCAGCTGTGGACCCTCTGATGGTGAGTGGCAGGGGAAGGTGCTGGGCCTTCCAGGGGAGTCAGGGTAGAATCCACCAGCCCTTCTCCCTGCAGACGCTGTGTACCATCCAGCTCCTCATGGAAAAGATGGACCAGGATGACAAATTCCCAGACCTGTTTCCTGACCTGCTGTATACCTTCCTGCTGCAGCTTGGCAGCAGCCATGGGCCAGAAGCTGCCTCCCCTGTCCTGAAAACCTGGAGGCTGGTCCACAGAGGGCCGCTGCCCCAGGAGATGACCCTACAGAGGTGCTCAAGGGCAAGTGGGCAGGGGTCGGGGGAGAGACTTGGTGCAAGGCAGCCAACTTGGGCTAGAGCTGACCTCTAGCTTTTCCTTAGAAGCCACCAGACTCCACAAGTCCTCCCGGGAGTGGGCAGAAGTGATTTTACTAACAACCATTCTCCATGCATGTTCCACATGGTGTAGGTTTCAGAGTGTGGAGACCCCTGTCTCCTGTAACCATTCCCCTTCAGTCTTCCTCAGCAGCCTCACCTGTGTTCGCCTCTCTCCAGGATCACTATCAAATCCATGCAGCTTTTGGTCAAGAGGATCAACAGAGAGCCCCTGGAGCAGGCCCTGGAGGAGCAGTCTGTGTGGTCCCTGCTGGAGAATGGAGGCACCTTCCTTGAGGGAGTGAGCCTGATGGCCAGGTGGGGCCACGTCTGATGGGACTTCAAGGGTTCTGTAGAGGATTATCCCTATGCATGGCAGAGCCAGATGTCTCATCTCTGGGGACACTTCCACACTGATGGATGTCCTGGACTCTGGAATGTCAGTGGGGCCAGAGAATAAGAGGCCAGAGAGAGGAGAGGCCTTCAGGGCCACAATAGGTCCCTGACCATTCTGGTCTCATCACCACAGCCCTGAGCATTCAACTGACACCCCCTTCCCCTACCATCAACTACCTGGGGAATAGAGAAAGGTGCAGAGATGCTAAGAAGTCTGACTCGGTCCCCCTTGAAGCTGAATTTGGGCTCTAGAGTAGAGGACAAAAAGCAGTCCTGATGGCCCTCCCTGTGCTACCCTCCTTTCCCCTCAGGCTGTGCATGCAGAACATGGAGAACTACATGCAGAGGCTGGCAGAGCTGGTGCTCACGGGCATGGGCTCCGAGATCCAGAGCTGCTGCATCAGCAGCACAGCCATCTGTGTAGAAGTGAGGCAGGCTTCCGGCCCAGGGCAGTGACGGAGGGGAGCCGGTGGGCGGTGGGTAATTGTCCATGGGCTTCCTAGGGTGCCACATCTCCACGGCAGGCACCCACCTGTTCTTTGAGGGCCTGAGTTTAGGGGACAGATCTTGCTTTGTGTAGATACTCTCTCCAGGCCTTGCTGCATGAGGGTTGACATCCTGGGTAACTGCAACACTCCCTTTTCCAGTTCATGAGCGACCCAGTTCTGCACCAGGAGAAGATGCTGAGGCCGGTGGTGCTGATGCTGGAGAAGGGTGCAGGGCAGGACAAAGATGAGACCCTGCAGGTGCTCTCTCTGCGTGCCTTGGGCAATATGGCTCTCGGTGCTCCCCGGAAGGTACCAAACTGGCCTTGGTCTAAGGTCTCTGGACTGGGGGCTGTGTGGGCACATGCCTCAGGGAATCTTGGAGCACTGCTGAGTGACCTGAATTCCTCTAGGTGAAGCAGTATCGAAAACTCCTGCTGGAGAAGTGCCTGGGCACTCTGCAGGGGCAGGTGAGCAGCAGCGCCATGGCGGAGGGCATGGAGGCCCTCACCAAGGTCCTGGCTGAGCTCCGAGAGGGCGATATAGGATCCTCTTTTGAAGCTATCTCTAAGCAGTGCAGGGCTTTCTTCGACAACGTGAGTCCAGACAAGAGCCTCCCCACCCCCCATATCTGTGAGTCCTCCACCCCACCCCACCCTGCCCCATCCCATACCTGTGTGCTCTGATGCTTTAAGAAAATACCCGAGATTGGATGACTTATGAAGCATAGCGATCTATGTAGCTTATGGTTCTGGGGTCTGTTTTATCTGAGAGGACCTTCTGCTGTGTTGTATAAGCTAGTCTTGGATCCTTATTTGAAAGCCACAAAGGTCACTGTGAGATACCACCCTCAAAACCACATCTAATGCTAATGACCTCCAAGAGTCCCACCTCCAAAATGCCATGTATATATGATTTGGGGAACTAAATTTCCAACACATGAAATCTAGATTAGGGCACATTGAAGCCATAGCACTCCATTTGCTCAAAGCCCGAAGAAACGATGCATCCGAGGGCAGAATGAGCTGGTCCTACGTGGAGTGGTAATGTTCCTTGGCTGATCTTGGGACCTTGCCACAACCACAGCTTATGCTAAGAGCCAGAGAACCAGCACCTTACAATCTGCATGCTCAAGTGAATTCCATCCTGGGACAGTGGAGGAGTTCCCAGTGATTCGGCAGCACCTCTGGAGACTGGTGCTGGGCAGGCAATGGAGTGTGTTCAAATTCCACATAAACCCTTACGCATGCCTTTGGGATGCACGCGTGCCCCCCCTCCCCCAAGCTAGAATCATGATGCCCAGTCTCTTGAGTGTTACATGAGCCTCGAGGAAGGAGGGACTGCCCTGATGGAAGGATCCAGAAAGCTCGGTGGAAACTTAGGAATTGGGATTGTCCATGGGGAATGGCTGGGGTTTTGCCGGGCTTCCTGATGGCCGCCCACTTCTACTTCTCGGTGTCAGGAAAGCGAGCTGCTACGGTTGAAGGCCTTCGTTCTCTTTGGGAAGCTTGCAAAGGTGGTTGGGATTTCCAAGAAGCATTTCTTCAAAGGGGAAGTGAAGAGAGGCTGGGTCTCCCTCTTGCTGCACTGCCAGGACCCCTGCCCCAGTGTGGCCCAGGTAACACCCCCACCCACCCACCCACCCTCACCCACTCACCTGTGTCCTATTATCTGGGACCACAGTGCCAAAAGGAGAAAGGGGGGCCTTGCGTCTGCTGGCTCAGTGAGCTACTAGCTCTTCTACTCTCCACCCGCCCCATTCCTTCTGCAGACTGGGACAGGGACCATCCCAGGGACTTCTAAAGAGGTCTTAGTGATCAAGGATGGGAGGGCTCATTGTGGGTGGTGTCATCTTTGGGTTGGTAGTCTTGGGTTCTATAAGAATGTAAGCTGAGCAAGTCAGGGGAAGCAAGCCAGTAACAGTACTTCCATGGCCTCTGCATCAGCTCCTGCCTCCAAGTGTGTGAATTCCTGTCCTGACTTCCTTTGATGACTAACAGCAATGTGGAAGTATAAGCTGAATAAACCCTATCCTCTCCAAAAAAAAAAAAAAAGAGGCTTCTTTGTGAGGATGCATGCTATGGCTTCCCGTTGCTCTAGTTGCTATCTACAGCTAGCGTCTGCCTATCTCCTTTTCCTCGTAGTACCTTACAGGCCACTTTGAGGTACCTGGACTCAGTCCCATTTAAAATTGGCCTTAAACCCCTCCTCACGGCTCCCTATGTAGCTGCTAGGGCTGTTGAGAGGGCTTGGCTTGGTCTGTCACATCTCTGTAAGGCCCCAGATCCCAAGAGTGGGAGGAATAGAGTGGACGAAGGTAGAGTAGGAAGCCTGTCCATTCCAACTGAGCTCCTGGCTTCATCTCCAGTTGTAGGAGCATGTGAGGGGCACCTGCTCCCCCAGGGTCTCACTGCAGATGCCTGAGCGAGCTCCCAGGCGCCACCAGCCTGACTCTTCTTTGCTGTGGAGCTCATTCTGGGGCTTCTCTCTCTCTCTCTCTCTCTCTCTCTCTCTCTCTCTCTCTCTCTTCTCAGGGGAGATTCCACCCAGAGCTCTGCTTGTTGATGTCTCTCCTGCTGACTTGTGCCCTGTGTCCCTTCAGGCATGTGTGGCCACCATGTTTCAGTGTGTGCATTTCTGGGGCTGGAAGTCCCTGGAGAGTTCCTTTGGTCACAGCAATGACAGCATCAATGAACAGATGACAGTTTTTCAGACAAACATGTGCTCCGTCCTGGTGAGAGGGCCAAGTGGGGGGACAAGGTTGGGCTTATGACCCTATTTTTACCTTTTACCATGAAAACACCTAGCAGGACAATGCAAGGGCACCTATGTTAACTTCTCTATCTGCCACCATCAGGGAGCAAAGAGACAAAAGTTAACTTTGACTAAAGAATTTATTTAGCCCCAAGTAACCAGATTACGGCTATTTCAAGATGTGATCAAGGGAAAAAAATTGTTATGTGGTATTTTTGCATTTGTTTGTTGGTTGGCTGGTTACAATCTTCAAAGTCCAGGAAGGTCCCTGACAGGAAGGAATGCTCTTTGGGAGCAGCCTGTCCCCATCTCATTCTCCACAGCCATGTGATCCTCCATAGCCAGGTGGCACTTTTTTTTTTTTTTTTTTTTTTTTTGCAGTCCCAGAAAAAGCCTGCTGTTCTCTGTGGCTTCCTGTTGGAAACAACAGTCTTCATGAAAAACAATCTTTCACGGATCAGAATCGCCGCCTGCAGCTTGGCAGGTGAGACACATGTGTCCAGGTTCAGGGGGCATCTTGAAGGGTTTGGATGTGGAGTCAAAGCGGCTGAGGTGGGAGGAGGGCAAGCCCTGGTCTAGCTTGTAACGCCAGGTCTGCCAGTCCCGTTTCTTGCTCATCTGATCTTGCACACTGCCAACTTCAGCTAGATGAGACACTTGACTGATGTCTTCATAGGTCGATGTGTGCCTGCCCCCCCCCCAACCCCCAGACAGGGTTTCTCTGTGTAGCCCTGGCTGTCCTGGAACTCTTTCTGTAGACCAGGCTGGCCTTGAACCCAAAAATCTGCCTTCCTTTGCCTCCCAAGTGCTGAGATTAAAGGTGTGCGCCACCACCGCCTGGCTCTCTTGCAGAGAGGCAGCCAGCCCTGTGGGCCTGCCGACCCCTCACTGGAGTTAAGGCCAACTGTACATCTATCATTTCAGGAATTATCATGAAGCAGCTGTCTGCCCATTATCTGAAGAAGATGGACCTTGTGGGACTTTGGAATTGTTAAGTAGCTCGGAGTCAGTGGTAGAAATTGATGGCTCACTGACACCATGCTGGGGGAGGGGCTAGTAACTCTAGGCTGTGGGCTCATAGGAGAAGAAGGAGTAGCTGGACGTAGGGAGAATGATTGAATGTAGGGAGGGATTTCCAGGAAGAGCATTTGGTGGGTAGAGTCCATGCAGACACGATTCTCAGATATTTCTGCTGTCCCTGTGTGTGGTGTCAGGCTGTGGAGAGTGTGAGAAAATGAGTCAGCCTGCCTTGGTCTGCAGTGGGCTGAGTGCATGCGGTCCTGACCGAAAGACCTGTCCCTTTTGTCCCCTCTCAGCTCTCCAGGACCTACAGCTAGACTCAGATGCTGGGGTCAGGAGGGCAGCCTTGGAGACCCTCAAAGTCCTGGACAGCTGCAATCAGCACCAGCTCATGGCCTCACCCAGAGGACTGCCCTAAGTGGTCCTGATGTGAGTGAACTGCTTCATCAGTGTCACAGCTGCCCATAGCAAGGCAAATCACTTTTCATTTGTAGAAAAACTGTTGTAAAAGATGAGTATCCAACCCTCCTCTCACTCTGAAATATATCTCCAATGCTCTCACGAGTGCAGGCTCCTAGCTGTATGGACACATCCCAGAGCCAACCATGGGGCAAAGGACAGCTTCAGCCCTGTAGGCCTCTTCCTCCTCAGCTGAGCCTTTGTGGGTGTGGACAAGCAGTGCTCGCCCATGTGTCCTGACTCGTACCCACAGCGGGGCATTGTGCCAGGCAAGGGGAGGTCAAACTACTGTCCAGCTTGAACTCAGGGACCTTGTTCCTAAAGCAAAAAGGCAGATGCATGCACAGCTGATTACGACACCATGAGGAGCTTCACCTGGGAGACGGTGCTCATACAAAGCCTATCCTCCCCTTTCTCAGAGACCTGAGATTATCAGTGTTTGGGCCGCTGGATCAGGAGTCTAGTGGGGCCCACCCGGAACAGTTTGGTGGGGGAACCAAAAGGGTAATTAGTCCCATGTCTAGAAATCTGGAAGGGGAAGAGAAGAGAGCAAGGACAACTTTCTCATCCTTGAGTTGGTACTGAGGCCAGGGCAGGAAAAAAAAATGCTAAAGGCAGCACCTCCACAGGAGAGATGCTCACCCAGTCTGAAGCATTTCGCTTGCTAAGGCTTCTCACTGGGGTGATTTCTGCAACCTTTCTGCTCCAATAGAGTAAACAGTGAAGTGCTGGTATCAACAACTCTGGCTGTGCTTGTACACTAGCCCAGGATGTGTCACGTAACATATGCACACACATCTGTGCCCGGGGCTGCCCTTCCACCTGGGCAGAACACTTAAGAGGCCAAAGGGTGACCAGCAGAACCAAGGGCAGTGGCCTGTCTCTGATGGGACTTTTCTTTTAAAAAGGAATAGAATTCAGAAAGAGTAAAAGGTTTAAGCTCTCTAACCACTGTAAAATGTAACTCTGCAAAACACCAGAAAACTAACAAATCACAGAGGGGAGGTTATTTGTGGGGTGGTATGGACTCAGAGGAAACCCAATTCTAACAGAGGTGAATAGAACAGTTGAGTGCCCTGAGAACCCCGGTGAAGTCAGGATAGCCAGGGCAGTATGCCCAACCTCAAGTGAAAGCAAACTGGGGTGTGGGGCTGTCAGCGTTCACCAAGCAAGCACGAAGCTTGCTTGGGTTCATCATTAGCGCAAAAAAAAAAAAGAGAGAGAGAGAGAGAAAAAAATCATCACAGGTGGAAGACACAGCATGTTTGTCACCGCCAGCACCAATGGGTGGGAAGCGTCTCTTACACTGCTCTACTGGGTAGCCATTTGTAAAGGCTATTCGGCAAGTTATACTGTATCCATTCTAAGAGTGTGTCAGTGTTGTGCACATACACATGTCCACAACCTATGTGGGCCCCTTCAGACATGCACAACAATGAAACAGGCTACCCCAGATGTGAGAGCAGCCACACCCGTTTCTTATCACTATCACAAAATACTTGAGGTTGTACTCTCCTAATCTACTTAACAGTTTAACTTAGTTTTAGAAACCCAAGGCCACCTCTTGTGGTAGACAGGAGATCTGGTGAGGGCCTGGTGTCAGATATGAGAATATGTGGGGGCAGAGCAGGCACCACTTGCAAACAAACTCACTACCACCACCAGCAAAAACCCCAACCAGACAAACAGTAAACTAGAAAATTGGGTGAAGTCAGGCCTGGGCTTTTGCAACCACTCTGGGAAATCAACAAAGAGAAAGTCCTTAATTCTTGCCACAAGGCAAAGTCCCTATCAGTCTGAGATGCTTACCTCAGCCCACAGGTGCTCCCATCTACCTGAGCTACTACCTGGGGACACACTTCCAATAAAAGAACCCTTGGGGCAAGCTCCTGTCAACCGTGAAGCAAGCCTGCAGAGTGGCCGATATTCTTTGGGTTAAAAGCAGAGAAGTTATCAGTTAGCGGCTCCTTTAGCAGAGCTCAGATACTCGACTTCCACCCTTGCCCAGGCCAGCTCAGCCTCCTCCACTAGGGGATTCTGGCCCCCTGTGTTCTCAGGAAGGGTGAGGCCCTAAGAAGGGTCTCACTACAGAGTCCATGCCTACCCTGGAGGTGCATGCACTGCCAAAATAGGCATCCTGCAAGGTGCCAGGCTCTCGGATTTATTGCTATACCAACGTTGAGTTCTTCAAATCCAGATGAAGCCCTGAACCTAGTGCAGTGTTGTCTGGGCTCAACACTGTGTGTGTGTGCACATGCATGCGTGCTTGCATGCATGCGTGTGTGTGTGTGTGTGTGTAGGCCAGGAAGGTTACATGGAGCCCTCACAAATGTGTGTGTGTGTGTAGGCTAGGAAGGTTACATGGAGCCCTCACAATAAAAATGGTACCTTTTCTTTTCCCGAGACAGGCTTTTACTCTGTAGCACAGGCTATCCCTTAAAGTAGTGACCCTTTTTTTTTTTTCCCTTTTTCCGGTCAACCCCCACCCCCACCCCGCTCGCTCTGCCTGACCCCGCTTCCTCCGGCTAGCAGTAGTGACCCTCTTGTTTTAGCTTCTCTAAGGCCAGCATCCTGAGTCAGCGTATCCAGCTGGGAACTTTCCGGGAACTTTGTTGTCACAGGCTCTCTCTCCACCTCCGGGAGGTGTTTGTCTATAGCCAGAAAGAAACCTCAGCAGAACAGGCCAAACCTGCACCCTCATCTCAGCCTTCTCCCCTTACAGCATTTTTTTTTATTAGATATTTTCTTCATTCACATTTCAAGTGCTATCCCATATGTCCCCTATACCCTCCCCCCACCCTGCTCCCCTTCCCACCCACACTCACTTCTTGGCCCTGGCATTCCCCTGTACTGGGGCATATAAAGATTGCTAGACCAAGGGGCCTTTCTTCCCAATGGCCAACTAGGCCATCTTCTAATACATATGCAGCTAGAGACATGAGCTTTGGGGGTTCTGATTAGTTCACATTGTTGTTCCATCTATAGGGTTGCAGACCCCTACAGCTCTTGGGTACTCTCTCTAGCTCCTACATTGGGGACCCTGTGTTCCGCCCTATAGATGACTGTGAGCATCCACTTCTGTATTTGTCAGAGATTGTCAAAACCTATATCAGAGTCCTTTCAGCAATATCCTGCCCCTTATAGCAATTTATTAGCAGTTTGCTGTCAGCAGCTTGGCTGGTGGCCACAGCCAATGGTCAACTGTTACAGCTGACTCACGAGTACTGCAAATGTGATCCTGGCTGGAGGTGTCTGGGGATGGGGGGTGGGGGTGGGGAAAGGGAGACCACAGGAACCATTGTAAGGGAAGGACAGGAGAAAAGTCTGCTCCCTTACATTGCAAAACACCACAAGAGGCAGTGTACTAACTACTGTCCTTAGATAGTTGGTCACTTGAGTTCTGTTACCACCCACGGGATAACTGAAACTGCTCAGTTAGACTAGCTTATTGGCAACTAGACACCTCAAGTAGCATCAGAGGCCTCATGGGTGCTGCATGGCTGCAGGAACATTTGGAAAGAATTCAAGATTGTTTTAAATATTTCTTCTAAAGGCATCAAGACCTTGGGATTTCTTCTTGTGGGTGAAGCTCAGGCAGTTTCAGCTGGCTGTCTCTTTAAAAAACAGAACAGTCTTATTTACTTTCAAGGATCACTGTGTCTGGGGGCTCAACTGTAGGTGTCACCAGCAAGTGAGGTTTCAACAAAACACAAAATGTGGAGCATACTCTAGATGGCATGCCAGAGTCAGAGAAGACAAACAGGTCTACAGGGCAGACCGACATTGGAAACACTAACTATATACCTTTATTTGCAAAACAACACCAGGCGCTTTCCACATGCTGCCCTGGAGCATGAAGGGCAGACAGTTCAAGCAGGGTGGCCACAGCAATACAAAGGCGGAAAAGACAGTTGCGGTACAGCATGCTTGAGGTGCATCTGACGCCAGCAAGGTGACTGGGACAGAGACCCCTTCTAAAAACGGAACTAGAAGCAAGGGGCAAGACAACATTTTTAAACTTTAAAATTTTCCTGTCAAAAAAATCACTTTTCCATCCTGACTGATGAAAGACAATTTTAAGTACAATTCTGCTAGTTCTTCAAAGCCTGCCCCTGAATGCCCAGTATAAACCCCGCGGCACCTGTGTAAGTGTTTATGCCCACTGTGGGAAATCTTATGTCAAAGAACTCAAGGCACACTACACTACGGTGGCAGCAGCAGCAGCAATGCTAACTAACGGCTGCTGCTGTCCCCGACAGCATGCCCTGGGCATGTCAGCCCAATCTGAATGAACTGAGAGGAGTCAGCAGACACAAAGGGTCTTCTTCCTAAGAGACAGAGACTGCCCATGCCACCGAAGGGTCCTTAGGTAGATAAAGCAAGGTACATAAAAGCCATACTGGTCTAGCACAAAGGAAGAACTAGCTCCTAATATCCTTCATGTTGTCACCGAATGTAGAGATCTGGTTCCCTCTCCAAGTAATTTATAGCTGAAGTAGAAAGAAACAGAAAATGAAGCCATTTAGTGTTTAAAGTGGCTGAAGATGGAACTAGAGAAGGCATGTGGTAAAGGCCCTAAGGATAGGCTAGTAACTTCCAGGGGAGTGGTGAGGAACTCCTGGGTACCAGGGAAGAAGCTCTAGGCACTATGACTGCCACTAACCAGCAACTTGATTCTATTCTTTGCAAAGTCAGAGTCCCCGCTAGTAGGCGGGCAAGAGAGGTCTCCAGGCTGCAGTAAAAGCAAGATTTTCTCCAGGTAGAGTACCAGGCAGGTGGGACTTCAAAGGCAGGGCACGTTGCACATGTATAACCCCAGCTTCCTAGGAAGGCTGAGGCAGGAGGACCACAAGGTCAAGATCAGTTTGGGCTACATAGCAAGACAGGGTAAGATTTCGTTGGCTCTAGAGGTGGAGGAAGGCCCAGATGGGAGGGCAAGAGACACAGCTGTATTCTTGGGACAGCTGGGGACATAAGCAAAAAGTTGAGGACACAGGCCGGGTGAGAATGCAGGTCTGAACTAAGGTCTCCAGTGCCCTTTCTTCTCATCAGAATCTCCGATTACCCTGAGGTGACCTAGACAGTAGTGCACTCTCACAGTCACCTCCGTAGAGTCTGGAGCAGGCCACCAAAGCACATCCCGATAGCAGTTTGGTCTAAGAAAGTCAAGGGGGCTCACGAGGTTGAGGCAGCTTAGACAAACAGCTCAAGGCCAAGAGCAAAGGGAGATAGCTGGTGGGTGTACCCTGCCAGGGATACCTGCCACACCGGGCAGCCAGAGACCCAGTTCAACCAGGGAAATACAGTCTACAAAGTATTTTACCCATGGAAATAAATCAGAAAACAAAACTAGCCTCAGCATTTGGGAAGGAGGATCAGGAACTCACGGTCACCTTGACTATCCAAGGAGTCCAAGGTCAGCCCAAGCTATGCAAGACTGCTTCAAAAACCAAAGAAAACATCTCCCCCACCCCCACCCCCCAAAACCAGAGCTCTTAAGACTAAGCCAAGAGGTATGAACAGGGTTCTGCTATGACTCAACTCATGGACTTAACACCATGTTCTCCTCAAGGGCACTCACCCACTCAGAAGCAGAATCGAGGAAGGTGAAGCTGGGGAGTGGGGAGTAGAGACACTGTAAGTAATTCATGTTAAGAGGAAAACTGCCACTGAGAATCCCCTGAGTAAGATAAAGAGACACAGTAAATGGCCAAGGCTGGCTAGAGAAGCCCAAGGCACCAACATTCCACAAGAAAGGACAGAGATGATACTGTGATATGGAGCAGGGGAGGTGGCTGGACAGAGGCCAAGTGGCTACAGGGAGCTGCAGTGGAAGACTGCTCAGTACACAGGATGCCCTGGGCCCCTCCTCCAAAAGGAGAAACTAAAGTGTCTGCCAAGGTCTTCTCCCTCCAAGCAGCCGCAGACTACACAGAAGCACCATGTCCAACAGACAAACACCCAATCAGCAGGCAAGACACTCAGGGCCGGCCTGATCCTCCTGAGCTATCATGAGACTTGGCCTGGTGAGCACAAGCTACCGGGTACGACAACTTGCGCCTCTTTGTTGACAGCCAAGGCTCTCTCACAAGTGCACTAGCAGTCTCTGCAGACCCGTGAACCCCAACTGCAGTTGAATCCTGTAGGGCGCTTTTGTGACAGCCAGGAGAGATTGACCTTTTCTGGGAACTCTGTAGTAGGGAGTCTGGATTCAGTCTCTTCGAGTGCTCTGCTTGACAGGTAACAGCTGCGGCAGCTTTCATTGGCAATACTCTGCCACACAAAGTCACCTTCCGCCGATGCGGTGACAGACAGTACTTCTGATAAAGTCTGTTGAATTCTTTTTTAAGCTCATCATAGTTATTCTTCCCACAGCCTAAAGAGCCTATGCATGGTGCTGAAATAGCTGTACTGGGCCATACTGCCTTTCCAGTTGGTTCAGAATTGTGTTCTTGAAGGCCAGAGCTCTGCTGAGAATGGCCGGGGCTCCGTGACAGGCTGCCCTCTGGAGAGGGACCGCTCCTTAGAAGATGGCTATTTGTTTTGACAGACTTTTCTCTCAGGTCTTCTAAAGCTTCACCTGGCCTTTCTGTCTTTTCTCTGCTGAAAGGTGACCTGGGCCTGCGAGTTTCTACACCCTGATGGCTGCCTGGGCTTTTAGAACCACTTCTGTACACATCCACAGCCCAAGACTCTGTGGGTTCAGTCAGGTGAGACCGTTTCCCAGAAGACAGGCAATATTCCTGATGAAGTTTGTCAAATTTGATTTTAATCTCTCTATACCACTTCTCTACTTGACTTGGAAGCATCCTTGGTCTGGGAACCATTTTGACGGGTGAAATTAGCCACTGTAAAGCCATCACCCTATTTTCTCGCTCAAGGTTTAAGTCCAAGTCCTTCTGCGGCATCATCTGGAGCTCCTTCCATGCTGGACTGAATTTATGGACTTGCTGCTTGCTTCCTTCAAGAGAAACGCTTTTCAGTTCTAAGCCTGTCTTGCGGGGAGCAACGTGCACTAAGTTCTTGTAGTCTCTTAATATTCTGGCCTCTTTCCCTGGCTCTGAGCAGGGCGCGGGCCTCTTCCTGGCGCTCCTCTGGGAGGGCTGGCTCGGGTGGCAGTATGTCCTGTTCATGTGCAGCCCCTGCTTGCGTGAGGGCCTCCTCCTGAGCTTCCAGGTCTGGCTGATGTAGGTCTTGGTGGAGATGACGCAGGATGGCTTTGAGCGCAGCAGTCTACTCATGGAATACATCATGCCTTCATACAGATCGCTGATTGTCACATTGCAAAGGTCATCAACCTCAAAGGTCTGGTTGCTTATGTTGTTGCTGCTAGTCCCAAGTAAGGCGAAGCTGTCACTTCTAGTCACAATGGCCATGTCATCCGAGCAAGGGCACGAGGGACCCTGGTCTCTGGAGGACAAAGCAGATACTTCAGGACCACCAGAGCTCTTTGCAGAGATACCATCCTGGCATCCTAGGAGAGAAATAGACAAAGTCAAGAGAAACCACCACTCAATCCACTCATACTTCCCCACCGGGCAAGGAGCTCAAGAGGGCATCACAAACCATGACAGTT
Source organism: Mus minutoides (assembly GCA_902729485.2). Classification (NCBI taxonomy): domain Eukaryota; kingdom Metazoa; phylum Chordata; class Mammalia; order Rodentia; family Muridae; genus Mus; species Mus minutoides. The sequence continues at coordinate 2,008,110 of LR749630.1, read as the reverse complement.
TAAATAAATAAAGTCCCAGAAGGGTTAAGAAGCAGACTCTTCTTGGAAGACTTTATTTCAGCAGTCAAAATTGGATTTCTAATCTTCCACTCCAGCTTTGCAAAAGGAGTCTTCTCTCCTTACACTGTTTCTAGATGGCTGTCGCTTAAAAGCCAATACAATACACACACAGATGAGAACCTCAAAAAAATTAATTAGAAAGAAAAATTCTACCAGCACAAACATTTTAATAAGAAAAGCCAACAAAGGGGACAGAAGAGAGGTCTCAGGGCTTAAGAGCACTTGCTGCTCTTCCAGAACATCCGAGTTCGGTTCACAGCACCATACCAGGCAACAGATAAATGCCTTTAACTACAGCTCCAGGGGCATCTGCCTCTGTAGTCTTTGGAATCTGAACACACACACACACACACACACACACACACACACACACACACGGCAAAAAAAAACAAACTGTAAATAACTCCAAACTCCTGACCTTTAGAGGGATGGCCAGGAAGGCGGTACCCATGCAGCTATGACTTCTGCATTACACAAGTACTTCATAGATCTCAAAAAAGTAAAATCCAACCTACAGAAACAGGAACAGCCCCAAATGGAGCACTTGAGACAGGCTACCCCAGTGATGACCACTGAAGCAGCTGCTAAATGCAGTGAGTGCCGCCTGAGAGGGTCTAAAAGGACATCCTGAAGTCAGTGGCAAAATTGTATCATGCCAATGAGAGTTTTGGTAGATTCTAAAGTTGTCATAATCACTGAGAATCACTCAGTTCTTGGAAAGTACATGTGAAACATTTAGGGCATGTACTTGGCTACATACATGACAGAAATAAATCAACACTGCCTGTGTACATACATGTGTGCCAGGGGGCATCAGTGAGAAAGCAAGGATGAATGCTACATGTGACCTGTGACGCACAAGGCAGACAGATGGCTGCTGCTCACTCCTGTGCTGCTAGATTCAAACTGTTCAAACTGGTGAGGGCAAAGACCTATCCAGCAACTGGTATCATGACTCCAGAGAGAAAACTAGCTCCATGGAAATCTGCAGGATAGCCTGGGCTACAATTTCTAGAGCACACACTTGTCGCTGACAGTTTGTCACCGAGACACACACCCATGTGGAACACCCACCACAGGTGGTGCCAGGGGCCCCAAGTCTCCAAAGATGGAAGACAAATTACTCCCTCATACTCACCAGAGGCTGGTGTGACAGATGAGGTCATGAAAGGAACACAAGTCATGACTGTGTCTTTTCCACCGCTCTTCTCTGTGTTCTGAAATCAGAGCCAGTGATGAGAAAAGTTTTAGATGTGAAGACCTTGCATTTATGGACCTGGGCTCTCTCTAAAAATAATACTGTCCTTGGATAACGTCAGTTATTCCCACTTCAAAGCAAGTGTATACATAACACACTTGACAGTGGCTGGTCAGTCTTCAAGCCACAGAAGGAACAGGTGGCCCAAAACATCTGAGAACTCTGCCCACAAACACAGAGACTTTTGTGACAGCTACTCCTGGCCTGGCCATTGGTGGCTCTTGTCTCCCACTTGGATTAGTCAGAATGGCCAAAGGCCAGACAAACTTGGGCCTAATTCCAAGCTTTTCTTTTGATCACATAACAGCCAAAAGTATACTACATGCTACTCTAGGTGAAGGAGAATATACTCCGGGGACAACGAAGGGATCTCCAAACACAGGCTTCAGCTGGCCGCCAGCACAGGAAGAATATTGACTTCATGGGAACTTGCAGCCACCATGAGGGGGCAAGTACTTGTTATCTGACACTACTTCTCAGACATGTGGCACGAGGATATTAGGATGTGCTTTGTTTTATGAAAGATGCCGACAGAACCGGGGCAACTAGAGGTGACATCTTTAAGGGGACCTCCAACTCCAGCTGTCCTAATTTATCACTAGCTGTCAACGTGACAATGCCCAAGAGTCACCTGAAGAGAGGCTCAACTGAGTAACAGTCTTTACCAGGTGCTTGGTTGGCATGTCTGTGAAGGACTGTCTAGATTACTAACTGACCAAGGATGGCCCAGCCTACTGTGGGCAGCACCCATGGCAGGTGGTCCTGGGCGGTAGAAGGAAGAAGTGAGAGTTTGAGGCCAGCCTGAGCTACACAGTCAGTTCCAGGTTAATTTGGGTGACAGTGTGAGGTCCTGTCTCAAAAAAAAATCAAAAGGCAACTACACTATAACAGCCAATGATGACAAGAGCACCTTGGGAAGGGGCACGAGGTAGATTTCCAGACAGACACTGAGGTGGCACGAGTGAATACATCCACAGCAGCCAGGCTAACCTAAGAGCTCTGCCCTCCTATGGCTATAATAATCAGCCAAGGAAGCTTAACTCCAGAACTGCTACTAATGCTGTGTAACTTAATCTTGATGTTCCATTCCAGGCAATGGGTTTCCCCAGGGACCATGGTTGCCTGAGACTCCGTTAGACCAGACAGCCTTTCACTAATCACCAGGGCAAAAGGCCACACAGTCTCACAGCAGGAAGGCAAACTGTGTTGATGCCACCCAGGAAAGCAGCAATAGCTGTATTTACTAGCTGTAAAGCCCTGGCACCAGGAGACCCTCATTCTAGGGGCACAGAAAGGCAGAGGCCATGCAATTCAGTACCTGATCATCTCCTCCTCCTCTTCCTCCTCCTCCTCTTTCTCCATCCTGGTTACAGAGGAAGAAAAGAGACACTGTTTTTTTTCTCAAAAGAAATGAGATTTGGGTTTTCGGTAAGGACCCAACTAAGGAGTGCCCAGCTCCCTCTAGAACATTCCCTGAGAGTCCCCAAGCTGGTCCAGCATCTGCACACATGGCTTGCTGTTTGGGCCCTGTGGACTATGATGAAGAAATAGCAGACAAAAGCCAGGATGTGGAAGAAACACTTCTCAGTGTATCTTCACACAGGAGGGGAAAGGGCAGAGGAGGAGGTCATGCCTGGGGCGGCTCCTGCTGCTCGCAGAGCACACCAGCCTCCGGGCTCAGCAGTGCTGGGATGCAGTCACACCAACACACTACAGTGAAGCAGTAAGGCAGCAAACCTGATGTAAATACCTGAGTGTATTCCTGGTCTTTCTTCATCAGCTTTCCTCCCCAAACTCTCAATCCTTAAGAAACAAAGGTGACAACTGAAGAAGCCATCTGAAATGCTCGTGTTTCTGCTTAAAACGCTTTGATGGGAAACCAAAGCAAAGTGAAAGGCAGAGCAACCCAGGCATTGACAGCGCCGCTGGTCAGCTTGGTGAAGGAGAAAGATTTGGGAGGTGGGGGAAACACGTACCATACATTTAACCTCATCCTGGTAGTCAGTGCTTTCCCTAGGGCCATCTAGAAGCCCAGGACAGAAAAGCCCTCATACAGAGAACTATGGAGCTTGAAGGAGTGCATCAGCCCCATCACCCCCAGCTAGCAGAACCAGTGAGGTACACTCGGTCCTTCTAAATCCCTCAAGGAAAATACAAATTACTTAGAAAAATGATGGGTTTGGAGATTTGAGATTATATTATTATAACAGAAACAGAACAAATAAATTACACAGCACCTTCTATGCTCCAGATTTTAGCAAGGACATACCAGTTCGTATTTGCAACCCGTGTGGCATATAACACCCATACCCTCTTAAAAGCCCACGGGGCAGACTTACAAGGTCCACTGTACAGACAGATATGCAAAGGGGAAAGTTCAGATGACTAACCCAGCTCTCTGCTCATGAAGTGGAACCAGCATGTGAATTCTGGGGAGGTCTGACAGCACTGACCACTGTGGGACATGGCCTTTCCAGAGGACACTGATGCTCGACTACAAGGGCTAAGTCAAATCAAGGCTTTGCTGAATGGCCCTCTCCGTGGGAGTCTACATTTAATGGTATTAAGTGCTTATGTGGCATGTTTGAAACTGAACTCTACAATCTGTGCTAAGTGCAGGCCCTGGTGGACTGTCGGCACATACAAATGATTCCCTCTGGCTCTCTGCAGTCAGCTCTCTGCTCCAGTCTCCACCTTAAATCAGAACTTCAGTCTACTGCATGTTAGGAAAGGCCACGCCAAAATGTGTCTCTCAGACCAATCAACATGATGAGGGATTTGTGACAAGCTTGCTAGGACACAGATTTATTGACTGACAACTGCAGCCCTAGGTGCCTATGGGGCCAGACCTCAGGGAGGGCTCTTATACCAACCTGTATTGTCTCAAACTCTTCAGCAATTTCACTGTTCTCATATAACTGACATCAGTTATCTATCACTGACAGAATAGATCATTGAAGATAGATGGGCTGTCCAAAATACTCCAGACACTGCCTATCCCTTCACAAACAGCCACAAGAGCACAGAAAAGGCAAGAGACAGACAGCACACTTAAGGATTCCTATATTGCTGTGTCCTAATCCCATCCAGAGAAAAGCAACCTCTTGTAGTATTAGTTCAGTTTCTGCCTATTTAAAAGGCTTACCCAACACATGCCCTGAACAGCCAATAAGACAAAAGACAGACTGCACTTGTAGACCCCTAACAGACTGTGATCCGAAATCAGATTTTATCAATAAATTCAGACAAACATCAGGGATGGGTCTTAGGGAAGGAAACGACCTCACCAAATAACAAACATATCCCAGTTAGTGAACCGATGAGGTTTAAGGCAGTAAGTACATTCACAACATTAAATAAAATGCATCAGAGGAGGCAGATAATGGGACTGTCCAAAACAGAAGGGTCAAGCTGGGCGTGGTGGCACACGCCTTTAATCCCAGCACTTGGGAGGCAGAGGCAGGCGGATTTCTGAGTTCTTGGCCAGCTTGGTCTACAAAGTGAGCTCCAGGACAGCCAGTGCTATACAGAGAAACCCTGTCTCGAAAAACCAAAACCAAAACCAAACCAAAACCACAAAACAGATGGGTCTACGTTTATACAGCAAAGCCTATGAGAGCGGAGCAGTCCTGGGTGCTGTTCCAACGGCCTGACAGGAACTCTGGTGATGTTAAACACATCCATATGGCATACTCATGGTTGTCAACATCCTTATTTTAGAGTCACTTGTACCTCTAATCAATTAGCTCGGACTTCCATGCCAGGCATTTTAAAAACCAGGCTGCATTTCTTTCAGAGAAATGAATAGGAAATCAACAACTCAGGGATTCCAGGTCCCTAAGAGCGTGGGGGAACAAGTGCAGCATTGCAAATTCTAGACCCCATTGTTCCGGCTCAGTGCCAACAGGAAGGGAGGGCTCCGTACCCTCGGGCGTCTCGTAGGTCAACGTCGTCATCTGCACCAACGAGTCGTCCTCAAAGGGCTGGTTGTACTGTGGGGAAGGGAGAGCGGGTCAGAATCCGGGGCGCTCGTCCCCCGCCCACCGCGCCGGGCCCGCCTCGGCCGCCGTCCCAGCCTACCTTCTCTAACAGCCGCTGCATTAACGTCTGGAAGCGGCATCTGCTTTCATTAAGCTGCTGCTGCAGCAGCTCCCGGTCCAGCGGACCCGTAGACTCCATGGCGTGCGTGGCTCACTGCCTGGGCACAGCACCCGCCCGAGCCCGTCCACAGCTCAAACTTGGCGCCCCGCGCTCTAATAGGGCCTTTCAAAAGTATTTAGGCAACCGATCCCGCCCACGTTTCCGGTCGCCCAGGGAGCACTTCCGGTGGAAACGCGTAGCGGAGGGAGGAGAGGGACGGTCCACCGAAGCAGGTGGAACATGCGCATTACTTCATGCGGCACTCCCTCGCCCCCTAGAGGCTTCTGGGCGAGTTGCCTGTAAAGGCTCCTTCCTGCATCTACCAATTTCCCAGCTCTAGGGAAGGCTTGGGAAAAGCCAACTCCAGATAAAGATCCGATCTTGAAAGGAGTTTGGAAAGCCAGTGTTCAAAAACAAGACGCGTGTAAATGTGCTGAACGATATTATAAACGTGACAGAATCTGTGATTTTTATCCTAGGGTTTAAAAATAAACTTTCTTTCCCGCTTCTGATTATAGGCTTTTTGTTGTTGTTGTTGTTGTTTGTTTGTTTGGTTTGGTTTTCGAAACAGGTTTTCTCAGTATAATCCTGGCTGTCCTGGAACTCACTTGGTAGACCAGGCTGGCCTACGAACCCAGAAATCCGCCTGTCTCTGCCTTCCGAGTGCTGGGATTAAAGGCGTGCACCACTAATGCCCGGCCTCTTGCTGTTTCTTGATTGTTATCTTGTTCCTTGAGGGGGTAGGTAATTTGTTGTCCATTTTATGAGGGCATTTACTTCGATTGACATTTTAGAACATTTTCAGAATTTTTGGGAGGGGTTGTCTTCTGGCAGAGCTGGGGGATTGAACCCCACTAGTTGGTTTTACTGTGATTTCATAACAGCTACATTTGTGTGCGGGCATTAACGTGATTATCAGGATATGCAATCATTACCGAGTATCAGGAAGTCCCTTGAGGTGCCTCCCTACTTCTCAGCGTGCCCCATAATCTTTTCATGCTGTTCCGTTGAAACTGAGGAAGGGAAGAAGAACTTCCAGGCTCATAGACTGTGGATGTCCACACAATGTATTTGCAACAGGCACGGAAGTCCCTTTCAAGATGCTCGGCTTCTGGGAGGGTCGTAGGTCGTCAGATTCTCTTGGGATTGGATGGCGGTTGCCTCAGCCAATCTGTCCCTGCCCCAGCATGAAGCGGATCCCTATGGGGATGTGAAAAGGTGTTGCTTCAGAGCGATGGTGGTGGTGTCAACCAGATATGCCGGTCTGTCTCCTGAGCAACTCCAAGCCTTCCCCATCCTGATGGCTGAACTTCTCTGAACTGCAAGCTTAAAATAAAACTTTCCTTCCTTCTCTTGCTTTTTGCTAGGTGTTTTCTCACATTAATAAGACAATATCCAAGACCCTGTCAATTTACAGATAATTTTGACTCCACATAGAACATTCACGACTGCTGTGTCAGAAAGAGGCATTAATAGCTCATCAGAGCATGTTTAGTCAAAAAGGTGGTGAAGGTTTCAGAATACTGATTGTCATTGAGAAGAAAAATCAATTAAAACATTTACATATATGAAACAGAACAGGTAATTTGGCCCAAATATTTATGAAAGTTAAGAGGGACCAAATTAAATGATAAATAAAAATAAAAATATAGTATTGTAATAATAAATCTTACCAAGGGTTAATGATAAGAGCATTTAGTAAGGGGTAGGAAGCCCTTCAGGGAAAAAGACAAAGGTCAGAAATTGTCAACAAGACAGGAGGTTCAATGGGCAGTGCTCTGTCTCAAAACTAAGTTAAGAATGAGCAAGAAGGTCTGACGGCGGACATAGGAAGGTGCCAAATTTAAACCTATTGCTTTGTAAGCTAACTTACGAAAGTTAAAAGGGACCAAACTAAATAGTCTTGTCCAGTCTAGGAGGTTAGCATAATTAAACAACAGCAACAAATATTAACTATTGGGGTGGGCGTGAGGAAATGGATTTCTTTTCTTTTTTTTTTCTTTTTTTTTTTTTTTCTTTTTTTTCTTTTTTTGGTTTTTTGAGACAGGGTTTCTCTGTATAGTCCTGGCTGTCCTGGAACTCACTTGGTAGACCAGGCTGGCCTCGAACTCAGAAATCTGCCTGCCTCTGCCTCCTGGCTGGGAAATGGATTTCTAACCCTTCCGAAGAGCCTTTGTTTATGCAATGTTTCTAGAGGTCAGTGCAGCATGGTGTAAAATGGGCTTTCAAAAAACACATTGGCCGGACGTGGTGGCGCATGCCTTTAATCCCAGCACTTGGGAGGCAGAGGCAGGCGGATTTCTGAGTTCGAGGCCAGCCTGGTCTACAAAGTGAGTTCCAGGACAGCCAGGGCTATATAGAGAAACCCTGTCTCGAAAAACCAAAAACAAAACAAAACAAAACAAAACAAAAAAAACAACAACAAAAAAACCACATTGTGCTTTGGGTTAACATTTTGAAACCGAAGTAATGAAAGACAATGGCAGGAATTTAGCCTGGGGATGTTTACAAATCTCTAACCAAGGTATTCAGTGTGTGAGTGTGCCAGGTGTGAGGTTCCATTAAGTTTTGAAGAACTGCATTCATTGACATTTAAAATGACAGGACAGAGAGGTCTCAAATGGAGTTTCTAAACCCACATGTTTTGTACAGGTACTTTAAAAGTGTCTGTGGGGCTGGAGATATGGCTCAGCACATAAGACCTGCACAGCTCTTGCAGAGGACCCAAGTCTGGTTACCAGCACCTTTGTCAGGATGTTCACAAAAAGCCATAACTCCAGCTCTGGGGAACACGTTCTGACCCAAATCGGCACCCACACTTACATGTACAAACCCCCTATACAGAATTAAATATAAGAAACCTTTGAAAATGTATATTGTTAAAGAAATGTTAGAGGCTACAAATGGTCAAGGTCTGAGTGCAAAAAAAAAAAAAATGTACCTTGCAATCATGTGTAAACTAGGGTAAAGGCTAAGTAAGATAGTGGGAGAAGAGATAAGGTTTGTGTAGCCTGTTGGTCTTATTGTGGGCACTCCATGATAACAGGATTGAGATAACGTTTTAAATCACTACTGATGGAATTGCTAGTCCCTAGACCCTTGTCTCTGTTAATTTTAAACTTTATGCTATGATCTTGCTAACTGCATTCTGATTGGCTTTTGTTAAAGCGCTTGCTTGCTCTGCCTGCCCAGCAACAAAAGTTGTATAAGAAAGGACTATGTTCTCTACCCAGTGTGCACCCTCTGCCGAGCAGAGGATTGCCTGACCATAATAAAGCTTCTGGGCTCTCCGCTGTTGTGAGGGTCAGTCTGTTTTGCGAAGTGACTTGCCAGTGATCTCATCTGCACATAACATCTGTGCTTTCACGATGCGGGTGTGCATTTATGGAAGCGTTTCCAGGATATATTGGTATCAATGATGGTGTGATGGGACACTTTTAGCATTAGTTTTCTTCCGCCACGTTTTCCAGAATGGGTGCCTGTCCATGCAAATATGAACCTGTGTTATTCATGGAACAGCGGACACAGATAGGCAATCACATATTTCCCCCTTCATCATACAAATCAGAGTCCTTTTATCCCAGTGGGATACACGGAGGCTCCAGACATTTTAAACCTGACTCCACAGAGCTGGGTCACGTTTTATCATCACGGCCCCTCACCTCCCGCCTTACCAGAAGTGTGGTTTTTTTTTCCCCTGGGAAAATGGGGCTAAGGCTTTGGTGATATTTCTGCTCCACCTTCATGTGGCAGAAAACTGTCTTTTCTCCTCTTCACCTTGGGCCTGTTTTGCAGCACAAACACATTCTTAGGGTCACGATTAATGTGTCTTAATGGGCTACACATTTTAAAAATCAATGGAAGAATTTACATTAAAAATAGAACACAATTAGATTGATTTGGGTGACCTATTTTTAGTCAATCTCATTATTTATGGGTCTGAGAACTCTCATGACATCTTTCTCTGGAGCATGCAAAGGCCAGCCCTTCCTGCATTATATGTGAATAGTGTCCTAACTGGAGGCATAAGATTAATTGATAACTTCCTAAACAGCCCCTTTCTTTTTTATTTTCCAAGATCATGTTTCACTCTGTAGTTTATACATATTGTTAAAAAAGCAGATTTATTTATTTATTTATCTATTTATTTATTTATTTATTTATATGAGTACACTGTTGCTGTCTTCAGACACACCAGAAGAGGGCATCAGATTCCGTTACAGGTGGTTGTGAGCCACCATGTGGGTGTTGGGTATTGAACTCAGGACCTCTGGAAGAGCAGTCAGTGCTATTAACCGCTGAGTCATCTCTCCAGCACCCAGTTTATACATATTTTCAAGCCCCTCAAAAAACTATCTACTGTAGGAAAGTTCTGGGTTCGCCCTCGGGCCTCTTTTCTTGGTCTAGCACCCCAGTGCAGTTCTTTCTTCATCCCACACTTTACTGGGATGTTCTAGTTTCTGACCAAAAGCAACTCGGGAAAGAAAGGGTTCATTTGAGCCTACAACTTCTGGTAGCAGTGTATCACCAAGGGAAGCCAGGACAGGACCTCAAGGCAGATGCTGGAGCTGAAACCACGACTGCATCCTGTGTTTATCACAAGACATTTCAGATGTTGATTTTTGGGCATGAAGGTTGAGAGAGTGAGAGCAAGAGCTAGAAGGAGAGAGAAAGAGAGAGAGAGAGAGAGAGAGAGAGAGAGAGAGAGAGAGAGAGAGAGAGAGAAATGGAATATTGGAGCCTTTTCAAATCTCAAAGCCCACCCATAGTGACACACCTCCTCATCCTTCCCAAACAGTTTCTTCAGGTGGGGATCAAGTATTCAAACATATGAGCCTATGATGGCCATTCTCACTATTAAATGGAAAAAGCAGCTGAAGATTGAATTTCTACGAAAACAGTAAGGTTTACGTTTCAGAGTCTCTCTTTGTGTGGCTGCTCTGTAGTGTGTTGACTTGACCCCTAATGTCATGAACATCTTGGTAGTAAGATGTAACTGTGACCAGCAAAGACAGCCAATTCTTTACCCTGTAATTTCGTTCTGTCACTAGGTATTAGATGGCTTTGGATGGCCTTTGGTTAGTTATAACCACTGTTTGAGTTCCAAGGAAAATAGGGCCAAGAGGAGATCTAGTCTGCCCAAAGTGGGTGTGTGGCATAGTATAGTCACTCCTATGTACATTTATATTTTTGTTAGTGACTCCACTCTAGGAAGGTCATCTAGGAACATCCCTATCACCCACTGCCCGAGTTCACTCAGGGTAGCAAGGGGAGACAGATTGATTTTTGACCCAGCATCTGAGAATTTAGGGGAGGAGAGGTGGGGAGCATGCCTTGAAACTGGAGTGTAGAAAGTTCATTCGATTATGAGAAATACAAAATGGAACACAGAGGATTTGGTTCTCATCTTTGCCCTTCTCAGAATGAAATTCTCTCTTACAGTTATTTAAAAAAAGAATGAGGATTATGCAAAGTGGATTTTTTTTCCCCTTATGACATAAGATGGCAGAAGAGGTGCTGTTAGTCATTAGTCTTGATGGTGCAGGTTTTTCTCTGCTCCGTTGCTGCCTTAGGAGGGCAGGAGGGAGGAAGGTGGGAGAGGGGGAAAGAGGGAGGATAAAGAAAGGTGGGAGAAGGGGGAGTGGGGGAAAGTAGGGGGAGGGAGAAAGGGGAGGGGAGAAGGTAGGCGAGGAGGGAAGTGTGGGGAAGCTGGGAAGGGAAGGCAGAGGGGGTGGGGTGGGGTGGGGTGGGGGGATGCCTGAGGCAGGCAACTCAGTATTTGTCAGAGTTGGAATTTCATGCTCCCTCCCTTTCATTTTCTAGGTTAGGTCATCTACTACTTTCTACTTCCTGCTTTTCATTCTGTGGGTTAGATCACCTAGTACTTTCTACTTCTTGCATGCTTGTGCAGCATCAGCTCCTAGGTCTGTTTATAGGCTTACGTTTACAAGGTTTGACTTTCACGTTTGGCTGACTTTATTCCCATGGGCTTTAATGCTTCGTTGTTATCCGACTTAACGGAACTGCCTGCTTGGTTATTCCCTTTGTGCTGAATCGAGATGCGAGAGTTTTAGACTAGGTTTGCCCTCCCAACCTACAGCATTGGGCAGCAAGTTTAAGCAGGATTCTGGTCAGTATGCCTGGGCTCAAGGTCCCCAACCCCTTTCATATGGACTTTTGATGAAGAACATTCCAGATGCAAACCATGGCGTCCATTCTGAACAATCCTCAGAGTTATCAGTGAGTCTCATGATGCTCTCATTACATGTTTTGTCTTGGATATGATGATGGGATTGATTGATGGCTCCAAAGGCAATTTACTTCCATTTAGTAATAACAGTAACATGCCCACTGAGCAGAATGTGCTAAGGACTTTGGACCTATTGATCTTTCCATTGTCCCACTAAAGGAGGGAGGTGACTTGTGTTGAGATCCCAGTTCTGCAATCTGTAACCCAGGCTACTCTAGGCAATGTGACTGAGTCTCAGTGATGCCATTCATAAAATGGAAATACTATTGTATTACCTTTGTAGAGTGATGTGGATTGCACCATCGAGACAGTGCTTGGTACCAGCAAGCTGGTTCCTAAGGGAATGTTGATTCCCTAACCCTGCAGGCATGGGGCTTGAGAACAGGTACCAGGGAGGGGCTGATTCTCAGCCACACTGCAGTGATTGTCGTGGGATGGACAAGAAGGCATGTTTCAAGCCGGTTTGCAGGGAGGAAGAGAGGTGCCTGTAGGTACCTTTTAAACTTTCCATCTGAAATGCGCTCTTTTCTGAGGTACGGAAAAGCTATTAACTTATTTCAGAGAATAACTCTTGGGTCTAGCTTTCCAGTTTCCAAAACAGCAAATGGAGACCGAATGGGTATTGATGCAAATCTGAGGGCAAAGATTTTTAAATGCCTGCGGCACAGGGCTCCAGATAAATTACTTTCCCTTCTGCTTTTCAGAGGACAGAACACTTGCATTTCCAGTGTCTGCTTTCTGTGTCCTTTTTCGGCTATTACTGCACACCTACCGTGTTGCCCACATGGCCTAATGGACCACTTTGCTCCAGAGGGGTCTGACAACATCACACTTCTTTGCCACAACCTTGAAATGACCAGGATTACCAGGGTATGATTCTTGAATGTTGCAGCCCTCCTTTTTACCGGAGTGCGAGGCACTTACGAACCTTTCAGACAGCTTTGAGAATTGGGGTGAGGAAATTTCCACATCACCCCCCTCAGGTTGCGCTCCCACAGGAGCTCATCTGTTGAAGACAGAGACCCAGTTCTGAGTCCCATTTACATGTGTGTGTGGTGGGGATGGGGTGGGGAGTGTTATACACCTGTTATGATGTTTCTCAGCCTCTAATCAAATGCACATCGTAGGGAGAGGTCAGTCACATCGTGTCTGATAAGGTCACAGAGAGATCAGTTGTGAAATCAGCATCTGGACGACCAGGGTGAGCTAACCCATTGCTGCAAAGAGCAGGTAGCAGGAGACTTTGCTCCATCATGCACGGAGGATAATAGAGCTGATGGGTTCAGAGGTGAGCCCATGGCTGTGCCAGACCACGAGACCTCAGCAGTACTCACCTGCACAAGTCTTATCTACAATTCTACCATCCTGGAAGTGAGAATTGTCTTACTGCTCTAGTCACACACAGCCCTTAGAGCTTGTGACCACAGGACATATGAGTAAGCATATGTCCCTTTCCAACTTGGCTGAAGGGGACAGAGCAACAGACAGTGACACAGCTGAGAGGGCTCTGTCAGGAACAGTGTCATGACTGTCTTTGTCCTCTTTATTGTTGCAGGAGGTCAGAGAAAACATCTCTGAAAAGTTGGCATAAGAGTCATGAAGCAGACATTGACATCGTTCCTCAGAAGGGAGTGTGGCCTGCACACCAGCCTGCTTGGGATAGCCCTTTCGGATGAGAATACCCGCTCTCTCAGCTTTACCTGAAAACATGGAGGCCCACTGTATTCTGTGTGAGAATGTGCTGTCATCTTGGGCTGATTTTCCTGGGAAGAGTGAGTCTCTGAGATAGAATTTAAGAAAAGCCATTTATTTGGGAGTTGGGATGGGGTGGGGATGGGGAGGAATAGATGAAAGTGGCACTGGGCTGCTGCTCATTCAGTGCCAGGCCACTAGGGGGCTCTAGAGATAAGTGAGCTGCCTCGGGGTTGGCTTTAGACCAAGATGGCAGGTCTCTGGACACCTGTGAGGACCAGTCTCCTGGTTCTAGTCTATTAAAAAGATTCCCTTTTCTTCCTGTCTTACTAGACCTTTGATCTAGTCAACCGCCTGCCAGCTACTGCTGCGTTTGTCAGTACGTCTGTCCCGTGTGTTTGTCCTGTTTCGTGCCTTTGTGTGTCTAGTGTTAAGAATTAGCTTTTTTTAGCTTTGCAGTGCTAACCAGCTCCGCAATTTCCTACTTTGCCTTTTTCTGCCATTGGGTTTTATTTTCATTAATCATCAAAGGAAATACTGAAAAGAACACAGTTGGTTTGGTGTGAGCTTCTGTGTGTCCTTGTAAACACAGCTTCTGTTCTTGATGCATAAAGACATTCTTGTGAATCAGCATTGATAGGTAGGCAAGCAGATGAACACATGAAAAATGAGAGCAGGCAGACACACATGAAAAGCAAGAACAGGAGATTCATGAGAGAATCAAGGAGCATGAAGGCAATCTGGTAGTAGTTACTGAACAATGTAGGTTAAAATAGGAGGTTCCAGTTCAGTCCACACACTACATGAAGCCCCAGATGGGACCCCAAGCACAGCACAATCCATGTGTTGCACACCAGTAGTAGCACACCTGTACTTCTACTACTTAGGAGGCAGAGGCAGAAGGATCAGGAGTTCAAGGTCATCCTCTGCTATACCGCAAGTTCACAGACTAGCCCAGAATACATGAGGCCTCGACTTCAGAAAGAGACACACATGTGCAGAAGCTAGTTCACTATTCAACTCCAAAGTGTCACAGAGCATGTCCCATGCTAGGAAGCTCTCGATGAGAGAAAAGCATGCTCTGCTAGGCATGCTAGGCGTGGAGAAGATCTACGTATCACCTGGATGGACACGTGATGGCTGGTAGTGCCAGTGATGCCTTGTAGACTACAGGGTGCTCTCATTCTTTTTTTTTTTTTTTTGGTTTTTCTGAGACAGGGTTTCTCTGTGTAGCCCCGGCTGTCCTGGAACTCACTCTGTAGACCAGGCTGGCCTCGAACTCAGAAATCTGCCTGCCTCTGCCTCTCAAGTGCTGGGATTAAAGGCGTGCACCACCACGCCTGGCGGGGGTGCTTTCATTTTTTTACACCAGGAAAGCTGGCTAGCACCGTGGGAGGAGAAAATAGAAGAAGATGGAGAGAGAGAGAGAGAGAGAGAGAGAGAGAGAGAGAGAGAGAGAGATGCATGGTGGGAAAATTTCCTGGGTCTCCTAAAGTGGGAAGGTTTCTCAAAAGAACGACACACAGCTAGAGAGAATCCGGTGCAATGCTCGGCTGAGCCTCAGCAGATGGGGAGAGGAGAGTGAACTGGAGAAGAAAGAAAAGGTAGAAAATCCTGCTAGGGGCCTGGAGCCAGAGAGGATCATGGGAGCTATAAACTCTAGTGCAGAACTCACAATTTTGATGCTTGGATAAACCCTGATGAGGGTGACCTGCTCTCTGTCAAGGAAGACCATGCCAAGTGACTGCAGGCTGTGGTGTTTTTCTGTAGAGAGAGGCTGACGTGCCTTTCCTACCCTCCCCACGAGTGGATGAGGACCCAAAAGACAGCAGAGTTAACCCTCCTGAACGTCAGTGAGCCCCTGCTGCCTCAGCCGCAGGTTTCAAGGGAGGAGTGAAGGAACGTTGCTTGTGTTGCTAGCATTTGGAAGGTGCCTTTTGAGTAGCCAGCATGGTTCCCAGGGCCTGCCGCAGGATGAGTGCTTTAAGCCATCCCCAGCAGTAGAGTTTGCACACTCATCCCAAGGAAGGGCAGAGGAAAGCGGTTTTTAGGATATCCACTCTGGTCTGAATGAGAAAGGCAAAAAGGGTCTTCTAGGTCAAGACTGCAGACCTTGGAGTGTGAGAAAGCAAAACAAACAAACAAACAAACAAATAAATAACCCAGTCTTCCTCCCCTCAGAGTCAATGCTGAGTGTTTATAGCATAGCACAAGTGAATTTGGGGGCTGTCATTGGTATTGTCTGGGGTGAGGATGAAGAGGTTGGGAGGACAGAAGATGGCTGGAGTGATTCAGTTAATGTTTGGAGCCAGATTGGAAAAATGATGAAACAGCTAGCTAATCATTTATTTGACTGTCCAGAATATGCTACTTTTTTGAGAAATTTTATTGGCTGAAACTCAGTGATTAAGAGTGCTGGCTTCTCTTCCAGAGGACCCAAGTCTGACTTCGATCTCCATGTTGAATACTCACAACCCCATGTAGCTCCAGTTCTAAGAGATCTTGTGCCCTCTTGTGGCCTCCATGGGCACTGCATGCAAGGGCACATTCCCTGCAGAGACACACATAATTAAAAATAAAATAAAACTATTTATTGGCATGGTAAAAACAAACCATAAGGACTGCTCCAAAGCTGCGAATGGCTGGAAACTTCAACAAGTGTTCTCTACCTGAGTTCAGTAGCATGAGTTCTCAAAAGACAGCTCGGGTTCCCCAGTGACCAAAGCTGCCATGTTGGAGCTGGAGATTGACTAGGGGGAAAGTCATTCTCTGGACAGTGCACATAGACAGACATGTGTCTTAGAGGTGCTAATTCTCAAATGGTCAAAAGGCCCCCCTTTCAGTTATGGTGTTATAAGTATCCATTTGCCCATAAGAGCCATTCACTGAAGAATTATGGGAAAGCCCAATGGGGCAAAGCAGGCAAAAGTGGACCTGTGCTCTTAGGCAGGAACTTCTGTGGACCTTTGCCTTTTGAACTTTGAACTCTGCAGTCATTAATGGTGGAGTTTAGTCAATGACAACGCAAGCCTTATCAAGTCAGTTTAAGAGTTGGCTGACCCCCAGGAACATTGGTCTCAAGTGATTAACTCCCCTATTGGGGTAGTGATCCCTTTACAAATAGAAAAGCAGATATTTCTTGTTAACCAGTGCCAGCAATCAGGGTCCTCCATGGTTTCTGCCTTCACTTTCTGGTTTGAGCTCCTACCTTGACATTTATTTTAGAATGGACCAAGACCTGTAAGCTGAAACAAACCCTTTCTTCCTCTTAAGTTGCTAGTGGTCATGGTGTTTGTCATAGCAACAAACACCAAGCTAGAACAGCTGTCCTCACTGCTTTCGCCATCCCTCAGCCTCCCATATATGTATCTGTTTGCTTATGGTCATCCCCTCCCCAACCCTACTCCACCGCTGGAAAGAATGGAAAGAAGCCCCTTCTCTTTCTGCGCCTTTCTGCTTTCTGGTGTAGGGGTAGAAACAGTGATATTTCCTCAATGAACAAATGAATGCAAAGCAATCGTGTTTCCATCTCCGTGCTAGTTACTATACAGAAAAAACTTGAAATAGTTCATTTGCTCAAAAAAAAAAAAAAGAGGGGGGGGGGTACAGTTAAATATATTATGGGCTGTTCCAAAATAGGATTGTAAGTCTTGGAAATATATCTGACATTAAAATGCTCACGAAACATTAAAATAGGACAGAGAAGACGCAAAACACACAGTGTGAGTGGCCTGCTTTTAGAACGTGTGCCCACGTGGCTCTTTCTTCTCCTGGGGCACACATGGTGGCTGTAACTTTTGCAGTTGAAGGTGTTATGACAATATCAGTGTGAACTTCTATTTCTTCAAAATGTTGTGGATAGCAGATTTTTTTCTTCTGTTAAGTCTTAGCAACATCATCCATACAACTTTTTCTCATTAAGTCAAGAACTGTTTTTTTGTTTGTTTGTTTGTTTTTGTTTTTACCGTATGACTTCTCTATGACAAGACTCAATCATATGCATCACCGTTCTTTGTAGTCTGGTGCTGTGATTAAGTCAAAGAAGAGTAGCTTGAATGAAAGCCCTACAACACTGATGAGACAACCAGGATGGGTACCAAAATGGCTAGCGGGAGGGTAGCATATACAGTTCGGATACACTGGACAGAGAGGTTTGTGTTCTTAGCAGGATGGACAGGGGTGGCATGGTCATCACACTCCTTAGCTCAGCATGTGATTTAAAATGTTCAAATTGTTTACTTTTTGAAATTTTCCACAGTAGTTCCTTCCTCCAGCATGGAGTTAAAGGTGGAAGCTTAAGTGTGTTTCTGGGTTCCCCTGCTCACCCTCTTTCTCTTCCTTCTATTTCCTTTTGTGAGGAAAGACCTTGTTATGTGTCAGACTGGCCCCAAATTCATAAACTTCCTACCTCAGCCTCCCCAGTCCTGGGGTCATAGGACCTGCTCCTTTTCTTTCCAAATTACTTGTGTATCTTTTAAATGTAAAGAGAAAGGGTGTACAGAGATTGAAAGAAAGGCTATCCAGTGACTGGCCCAACTTGGAATCCATCCCATGGGCAGGCACCCTGACACTGTTAGTGATGCTATGTTGTGCTTGCACACAGGAGCCTAGCATGGCTGTCCTATGAGAGGCTCTACCAGCAGCTGATTGAGACAGATACAGACATTTACAGCAACCACTGGACAGAGGTTGGGAAACTCCTGTGGAAGAGTTAGGGGAAGGATTGAAGGGATTGAAGGGGATAGCAACGCCATAGGAAAAACAACAGTGTCAACTAACCTGGACCCCTAGGAGCTCCCAGAGATTAAGCCACCAACCAAAGAGCATAAATACACGGGCTGGTTGATTGCCCCCAGCACATATGTAGCAGAGGACTGGCTCATCTGACCTCAGTGGGAGAGGACGAGTCTAGTCCTGTAGAGACTTGATGTCCCAGGGAAGAGGAATGCTGGGAGGGGTGAGGTGGGGTGTATGGAGCGCCCTCTTAGAGGCAAATGGCAGGGGCCATGGGGTGAAGAACTCGGGGCAGCATTTGGAATGTAAATAAATAAAATATAATAATAAAAATGAAAACAAAAGGAGAAATTAAAAAGAAAATAAAGAAGAGAATTTTTTTGAAGATTTTCACCAGTTGTTTTTTTTTTTTTAAAGAAAAGGTGTTGAAGGGGTAAATGACATCTTTAAGATTTTTCTAACAAAAGCAACTAAAACACAGAAGAAAACTAGTAGAGAGTGGACTCTATGGTAGTTCTGCAGCCCTATCCCAGGACAATGCAAACAGATCAAGCGAATCTCCATTTGGCATATGCTGCACAAAGCAGGGGTCACCTATAGTGAGGACTTCTGGTGTGCACCAGATGCTGAGCCAGCGGGGTCTCTGTGCCTGCTGTCTGCAGATCAGACTCACCTGGAAGACAGGTAATGATGCCTGGATGGCTCAGCTACACTCACGTGTTATACAGGGTGGAATATCAATCAGGGTTCTATGAGAAATGGAACCAATAGTCTATCATTCATCTCTTTCTGTCTCTCTCTCTCTCCATATCTATCTATCTATCTATCTATCTATCTATCTATCTATCTATCTATCTACCTATTGTCTATTTATCTGCCTGTCTGCCTATTTCCTTTCTACCTACCTACCTACCTACCTACCTACCTACCTATTGTCTATTTATCTGTCTGTCTGCCTATTTCCTATCTATCTATTTGAGGAGAACTCATTAGAGTGATTGTGATGTGTTTATACAGAGCATCTACAAGCTTTAGACCCTGGGTTCTCAAGTGCAGTCTAGAAGTCCCAAAGCCTCAGATCTGGGGAAGCCAATAGTGGGACTCTCAGTCCAGATTAGAGACCTATGAACCAGAGGATTGGTTAGTGAAAGTCCTGAAGTCAAATCTAGAAAGCCTGGACTTCTGGTCCCAGAGCAAGAAGAAAAGGGTATTCCTGGACACACACACACACACACACACACACACACACACACAGAGGGGGGGGCTTTGGAAAGGAACACCCCACAGATACAGAGCAAGAAGTAATGTTTGATTAGCTCTCTATATATTTCTATTTATTTTTTCTTTAACAGTGATTTACTTTTATGTATATGAGTGTTTTGCCCGCATGTCTGCAGCATGCAGTGCCCGTAGCAGCCAGCAGAGGGCATCAGCTAAACATGGCTGTGAGCTGCCATGTGTGTGCTGTGTCTCAAAGCCCAGGTCTTCTGGAAGAGCAACAAGTGTTCATAACCACTGAGACATCTCTAGCTTGTCTAGTTCTTCTTTAAGTCAATCCTATTGGCACCGGAAATGAACCATCACAAGTGACCTGAGCTTTAAAAAAAAAGATTTAAAAAATTTAATTATGTGTGTTTGCTTGGGGGATGTGTATACATAAGTGCAGGTGCTCTCGGAAGCTACATTCTAATCCTAACTGGGATCACCTGAGCTACAGTTATAGCTGGTTGTGAGCCTCCAGATGTGGATGCTGAGAATTGAACTCTGGTCCTCTGCAAAAACAGAGCTTCCTCTCTATCCCCCCCTGATCTGTTTATCTTTATCTTAAGCTCTCCAATGAATGCGATGTATAGTTAGGTTTGAGAATCACAACATTAATTCATTCTGTATTTCACAGTGCAGAAAGCATGCACCATCTTCAATGTATACCCATTGAATATGGACACAGGGACTGATGCCAAGCAACTTGCCCTAGGGTCAGTCACACAGATAGACTGTAGTGAACCTTACCAGAGCACAGGCAGTCAGACTTTGAGGCTGATCTCTCTGCTCCTACACTCTGCATGCAATGCCAGATGTCTCGGCTTAATGCTATTTACTGTACCATTTGACTGAAATATGAACCCATAAAAGAGCATCATATATTCAAAAGCACTTGATAGCAGAAAAGGAACTATTTAAAGATGATAAATGTTATTTATAGTTTTACTACACCCCGTTTGCATCTATTCTACCGAAGGAAGAAATTTGAGACTTCATCAATTTTATATGTTCATTTAAAAAAAGATTCAGGCCTTCACTCCTGTTCTCCTCCTCCACTTCCTCTTCCTCCTCTTCCTTCTCTTCTCCTTATCCTCCTCGTCCTCATCTCTATTGATGTAGCACAGGCTAGACTCAAACTTGCTATGTAGGCAAGGATGACCTTAAATTTCTGAGTCTCTCTTGCCTCATCTTCTGGAGTTCTGGGATAATAGATGTGCATTACCATGCCTAGTTTACATGGAGCTGGAGATCAAATCAAGGACTTCATGCATGCTAGACAAGCCTGGGTCCTATCTCTAGTACCATTTCTGTTATTTTTCCAGGCGATTGTTACCATTATCAGCACTAATTATATTAATTTGAAATAAAACTGTCCCTGTCTGAAAGTTAAGGGAAGAAATTTGAATGAAAATAATATCCTGTGATCTGAACCAATGAAGCGTGTCTTGTGTCTAAGCATGTCATCAAGGTGCAGTTTTCTATACTACATCAGGGTGTCTTTGCTGGCTCAGGTAATATTTGTTAATTATAACATATATGCTAAGTCTCCTCTGTGCATGCCCTGGGTATCTCAGATTGTCTAAGATTTTCCAGGCTTACTAGAATTTACTTGTGGGGAGCCTGGGGAACAATGCCATAGTTACCCTCCTAGTGATTCATGACCCAGAGAAGTAGAAGATGAGACAGGACAGGAGCCATCTTAGAAGGGTCTTCAAAACAGCAAGTGCTTGAGATGGAGCCTTCCATAACCTGAGAAGGGTTAGCCAGGCCAAGAAAGCAGAAGAGAAAATGCCGAGGTGAGAAAGTAATCCAGCAATGCACAAAACAAGGAGAAGAAGGGAATGATGGGAGAGCAACCTGCTATGAGGGTCAGGTGGACGGACAACTGGTCAACCACAAAGACTAAAGGGATTCTGTAAGGTGATTTGGGATTGAGTTTGTTGACACAGCCTGGCAAAAAGTTCTCCCAATCTTTGGTCCCATGCAGTGAGCTCACCTGGACATGAAAACCACTATCCCTATTCATGTTATGTTACAGTCTCACAGAGACATCCTCCCCATCTTTGCAAGGATCTGTGTTCTGTATAGAGAAGCCACTTCTGTTATCATTAAACCCTTAAAACCAGAAAACAGTACAGAGGTAGAAAGAACAATACAGCACTGTCCGGGCCTCTCAGGAGACAGCTATATTAGGCCCCTGTCAGCAAGCACTTGTTGGCATCTACAATAGTGTCTTGATTTGGTAGTTGTATATAGGATGGATCCCCAGGTGGGGCAGTCTCTGGATGGCCTTTCCTTCAGTCTCTGTTAGACTGAGCATAAGGTTCTCCCTTGCCCCTATGGAGGATCTAGAGAAAGGACCGAAGGAGGTGAAGGGGTTTGCAGTTCCATAGGAAGAACAACAATATGAACTAACCAGTACCCCCAGAGCACCCAGGGACTAAACCACCAACCAAAGAGTACACATGGAGAGGACCCATGGCTCCAGCTGCATATGTAGCAGAGTATGGCCTTGTTGGACATCAATGAGAGGAGAGGACCTTGGTCCTGAGAAGGCTCGATGACCCAGTGTGGGGGAATACCAGGACAGGGAAGCAGGAGTGGGTGGCTTGGTGAGCAGGGGGAGGGAGGATGGGATAGGGGGGTTTTGTAGGGGAATCGAGGAAGGGGGATAACATTTGAAACGTAAATAAAGAAAATATCTAATTAAAAAAAAGAACAATATAGCAGTGAACTCAGTGCTGGGTCTGAGTTTTGAATTTGCTCAGTGCCCAGAGGTTGAGCATTCTCCACTTGCTTTTTGTGATCAAATGTGATGAAGAAGCCTGAACAGGGTCCAGTCTTACAGGTATGGGCAGGTTGCCCAGTGAGTCAGACAATTCCTACTGTGTCCACCACATTGGGTCACTGGAGATTCTCTTAGAAAGACAATCTTTCATGGGACTGGAGAAGAAAAGAACAAAAATATGTTGCAAAATTTCTCAGCATAACTTTAGGTGGCAGAGGATGAGGGCAATAGATGCTCATTCAGGATGGCACGTGATGGGGTCAGAGAGACGGCTCAGTGGTCGTGAGTACTTTCTGATGGTGCAAGAGGAGTCGATTCCCAGAACCCACATGGTAGCTCACAATTGCCTCTAACTCCAGTTCCAGGGGATCCAATGCTTTCTTTGCCTCCTGGGACATTGTATGCACACACGAGCAGATACTCACATATACACATAAAATGAAAATAAATGTTAGGGTTTTTTTAATGGTATCTAGGAGGTGAGTGAGAGAATCAAAGTTTCAAGGGCACCCTTGGCTACATAGTGAGTTCAAGGACAGCCTGGGATCCATGAGATTCCATCTTAGTTTGGGGGTGGGGAGGTTGAAACACAATTTCAATGTGTAGACCTGGCTGTCCTGTAGAATTCACTCTGTAGACCAGGCTGGCCTCCAACTCACAGAGATCCATTTGCCTCCGCCTCCCAAGTGCTGGGATTAAAAGTGTGTGCCACTATTTCTGGTCATGAGACCCTATCTTAATTTTTTTTAAATGGGCTTTCATTTAAACTGCTGATTTTGTTTTCTTTCTGTGTCAGTCATAGGGGAAAAAGATAATCCAAACAGAAGCTATAGTCTGTCCCTTTAAAGAGCACACTTGGGCACCCAGTGCTAAGTGCTTCTTAGCCTACAGCTTCACAGGACTTCATAAATAATTGATATAAATTAATGGCCAATGAAAGAAGCATCCGTGCTAATCTATAATTACTGGAAGCAACCTCATATATTTTTCATGAAAGTGTCATTTCATTGCAATTTTTTTCTCTAAAATTCAGTGTATTCAGAATTTAAATGGCTTTCAATAATTGCTTTCCCTGCTCTCAGTGGCGAGGAGGCTTCCCTGTTTGCGTGGGTGACTGAGAAGCACAGGCTTCCATTGCTGTTCCTTGCTTCTTCTTCGGATGCTGCCTACCTATCTGGCCTGCATGACGCCATTAAAGAGAGTGATGGTAAAGGCCAGGATGCCCCACAGTGACACTTCTGTGCCTTGTCACCGTGAGCAGGGTCTCACAGTTCCAACACCTGCTCAGTGTGCAAGAGCTCACAGCTCTGAGTTCACATCATTAACAGAGCAGTCATTCAGAGAAAGAGCAAGGAGGGGACAAACAAGCAAGGGCACCCGTAGGAGCGTCTGAAACCACCACAGGCTCCTTCTGCTCAGGAAACTTTCTGGGGTATCGGGCAAACTGATCCTTTCTAGCAAGCTAGAACACAGACGAGTCATGGCTAGCAAGCCATACAGAGTTATCCTTGTGTAGTTTTGCTTCAGTATTCTTACCTGTGACAGAAGGCTGCCCACTCCTTACCATTGCAGAGCAGTTGTGCTGGGATTGGCAAGATGATAAAGAAGATAGAAAATGAAAAGTGGGAAGGAGTTAGGAGAGAGGCGAGGAGAGGGAGAAGGAGGAAGAGGAGAGGAGGGAGGAGAAGATAAGGGAGGGAGAGAGAATCACTGAGAGCCCTCTTGTGTGTCTGTATTTCCAGATTGGGTCTTAGTTTTTTTTTTTTTTTTTTTTTTTTATTACTTGACCCTAGAAATAAATTCAGTTGCAGATAAGAGTCTCCTGATAAGGGTGGCTTTTAACCTTCAAATGGGGCAAGGAACGCCACACCTAAGATGGTGGAAACATGGGTGGGGAGCCAGTTTGCTCAGTTTCCCATCTCATTCTACAGAGTGGTCACAGAAATAACCCTAGTGGTGGGTATCTGAGTAACTCAATCAACTTATGGAAACATCAGTGGTTACTAGTACTGACGTCTCTGGAACCAAGGCAATGCAGGGTCATCATGCTGGTCATCACCCATCTCTAAAAGCATTGGATGCTGTACTGGCTGGTTTTGTGTGTCAAACTGACACAGAGAAAGGAGCTTCCCTTGAGGAAATGCCTCCATCCAGCTGTAAGGCATTTTCTTAATTAGTGATCAAGGGTAGGAGGGCCCATTGTGGGTGGTCCCATCCCTGGGCTGGTATCCTGGGTTCTCTAAGAAGATAAGCTGAGCAAGCCAGGGGAAACAAGCCAGTAAGTAAGTAACATCCCTCCATGGCCTCTGCATCAGCTCCTGCTTCCTGACCTACTTGTGTTCCAGTCCTGACTCCCTTTGGTGATGAACAGCAATGTGGGAAGTGTAAGCTGAATAAACCCTTTCCTCCCCAACTTGCTTCTTGGCCATGATGTTTTGTGCAGGAATAGAAACCATGACTAAGAAAGGTACCAGAGGGGAAAATGTTTCATACCTGAGTTCTAGTCTTGGACAGGAACCAACTTTGTATAGAAAAAGTCACAGGAAGACATTGAACATATATGAGCCCAAATGATTTATTCCATCCCTGGGTTAGTGAAAGAGTCCAAAAATAAATTTAAAATATACATGAATTCAGCTATAGGTCCCATGATCTATACACAGCTACTCGGCTTCACAGGCTGGGGCTGCTCTGTGCTTGAGTTATTGGCTTATTGTTTTTGTTTTTTTTTTTAAGTTTGTTTGTTTGGTTTTCTTGACAGCATAATATAAATAACCACTTTGTCTGGATTCCCACCATATTTCTCATTTCTTCTCAGTTATAACAGTTAGTGGGTCAATTAATCAGGGTCAGTAAATTAATTTCACAGCTGAGTGCTGATGCTCTCAGCTGATGTCTTCTAAGCCTCGTCAGATGGGAGAGTGTGTGCTGCATTTGTCCATGACACACCAAGCTTAGGCTGCTATAAAGTCACCCTTCAGCCAGCCTTGAACTCCAGCCACTCAAAAGGGCTAATAAAATGGAGAGAGGATATGTTCGTTTCCAGTGTCTCTTTCTGTCGCTTTCATATGATATTATGAGGTTGTAAACCAATTAAATCCTCCACAAAGAGAGGGAAATTGAAGAGGGAGTTAAAAATTTGCTGCTTGTGTAAGACTATATCAGTGTCCAACTACTGTTCCAGCAAACAGTACAAACATGGCTTACCGCCACAGGACTCCTCCTCTTCTCTTTGTGTGTATGTGTATGTGCGCACATGTGTGTGGGGTTTGCACACATACCACAGCACAAATGTGACCAGAGGACGACTTTTGGGAGGTGATTCTCTTCTTCCACCTTGTTGAGGTGAGGTCTCTTGTTTCTGCTGTGCTACGTACAGCAGGTGTGATGGTTTGTATATGCTCAGGAAGTGGCACCCACTAATAAGAGGGTGTGGCCCTGCCTTGTTGGAGTAAGTGTGTCAATGTGGGTGTGGGCTTTAAGACCCTTCTGCTAGCAGCCTTAGATGAGGATGTTGTAGAACTCTCAGCATCTCCTGCACCATGCCTGCCTGAATACTGCCATGTTCCTGCCTTGATGACAATGGGCTGAACCTCTGTACCTGTAAGCCAGCCCAAATTAAATGTTGTCCTTTATAAGACTTGCCTTGGTCATGGTGTTTGTTCACAACAGTAAAACCCTAACTAAGACAGCAGGTAAGTTGGACCATAAGCTTCCAGGAGATTCCTTGGTCTCTACCTCCCATCTTGCTGTAGGAGAACCAGATGCATACTGCTTGCCAAATCCTGCTCTCTCATGTGATCGCTGAGGAACAAACTCAGGCTGTCAGGGTTGTGGGGCAGGCACTTCCCCCCACCCCCAAGTCTCATTTCTCATCTCCATTTTGTCTTCTCTTGTTATTTAGTTATTGTTTTCTGTGCACTAAATTTAGTCCAGGTTCTATTTTATGTACTTAAAATACAATGGAAAAAGCTGGGTGTGGTGGTGCACGCCTTTAATCCCAGCACTCGGGAGGCAGAGGCAGGCGGATCTCTGAGTTCGAGGCCAGCCTGGTCTACAGAGTGAGTTCCAGAACAGCTAAGGTTACACGGAGAAACCCTGTCTCGGAAAAAAAAAATACAATGGAAAATACAAGGGACCAATTCCTATCCCCAAGCTAGCTTGATTTTGGATTGTGACAGAAAATTAACCAACATCAAAAAAGGCAGTGTACTGGTTGGTTTTGTGTGTCAACTTGACACAGGCTGGAATTATCACCGAGAAAGGAACTTTAGCTGGGGAAGTGCCTCCATGAGATCTAGCTGTGGGGCATTTTCTCAATTAGTGATCAAGGGGGGAGGGCCCCTTGTGGGTGGTACCATCTCTGGGCTGGTAGTCTTGGGTTCTATAAGAGAGCAGGCTGAGCAAGCCAGGGGAAGCAAGCCAGTAAAGAACCTCCCTCCATGGCCTCTGAATCAGCTCCTGCTTCCTGACCTGCTTGAGTTCCAGTTCTGACTTCCTTGGTGATGAACAGCAATGTGGAAGAGTAAGCTGAATAAACCCTTTCCTCCCCAACTTGCTTCTTGGTCATAATGTTTGTGCAGGAATAGAAACCCTGACTATGACAGGCAGCAACAGCACAAAACAAAACCAAAGAACATCATAAGTGAATATAACTGGGAGCTACCTTATTCTTTGGCCCATATAACAGTCTGCCTGTAATATTTTTTTTGTGATTAAACACTCCCTCTCAAAAAGTAAAGCCTTATTTTTGAAATTCCCACATATCCAGTATCATCTGATGGGTTCGGTCGCCTTCTGATTGTGCATCTGTGGGATGAAGGAAGAAGAGAAGATAGAGGGAAGGGGAAGGAGGGAAGGAAGGAAGAGAGAGAAGGAAAGAGGGTGGGGGAGAGGAGGAAGAAGGAGAAAGAGGTGGAAGGAAAGGAATGAAGGAAAAGAAGGGAAGGAAGGAAAGAGAGGGGGATGGGAGACAGAAATGAAGAAAGGAAGGAAAGAAGGAAGAAAAAGGCAGAAGTAAGAGGTGGAAAGACCTCTTGCCACTAGTGTGGCCCTGTCAGTCTCTTCTTCTTCGTATCTAGAGCTAAAAGAGGGATTTTCATGTTGCATTTATGAACTTTGGGAGTCCTAGAAGTGGTCTTCAGTAACAACACCCTTAAAGAGCACACTGCATCTCGGGTGGAGGAGGGCATGGCACTCATATCAACTGGGCTCTGCAAGCGGCGCGCATCTGGTGCTCCTAACTCAAGATGGGAGCTAGAGACCAAGGAATCACCTGGCTGTTCATGGTCCAACTTGCCCGTAGTATGCAGTGTGTCAGAAACAAGAGACCCCACTTCAACAAGGTTCAGCCCCTGCCCTGGCCCATAACTTTTTGTTAATTTCATCATTCCTACAAATACATAAATAAATAAATGTCATGTAACCTGCTTTCAAGAGCTGGAAGAGCAGATGAGGGAGGCTGGTTTGAATGTGAACAGTGCTCCTGAAGTGCCTGGATAAAAAGGCTTGCCTCTGGGGGATGCTGTGGACTTTTAGATGGCTTGACTTTAAGGAAAGTCCCTAGGACACTGGCGACACGCTCTCAAAAGGTTTCTTCCCCTCCTGTTTTATACCTCCGGATGTGTCAGCATGCTCAGGTGGCATGGCCACTTACAGTCCTCACCAGACTCCTAAGTGATGAGACCAGTTGACCCCAGCCTTGGCCTCTCCATTTGTGGGTTTATTTTGCTGTTCTTCAGAAGGAGATGGTAGCATTCCCTCCTTCCCCAAACCTTAATACAACAGACTCCATGATGGTAGTACTAATTAGGCCATGAAACTCAGTGCTTAGACAGCACCACCTGCCAAAACTAAAACAAAGACCTAATTTATCAATGTCATAGTTCTGGGGACAACTTTAAATGCACTAACCTTACTTTTTGGTCATCTACAGTTGTGATTCTAGCTAACTGTTCCTGCTAATTGAAGTATGTCAACTCAGAAAACGGATTTTGTGCATAAAGGCTTGTAAGTGAGTAAGGCTTACAGTGAGAAAGTCTCAGTGCTATACTAGGACCCCAAACATCCAGTGTGGCTGCTGGCTGGCTAATAAAGACTTTCTGTTGGCTTAAACCCTTGTATGCCCTAGTCTTCTCTGGTGGACACCCCACAAGAAGACACTGCTCCAGGCCCTCTGCTGTAGCAATGACAAACAGAGTCTTGCAGGTAACAAACACTTTGAAATTATACCATATCTCATAATCATGAGATCCACTCAATAAAAGCATCTTGTCTCATAAGTAAATCTGTCAGAGCACCACAGGACTTGGCTGTCAAAGTGATTAGATTTAGAATCAAGTAAGGGACAGGCATTGGGATGTTCTGTAGCACCATTTCCAGGAAGGATTGATGGAGGAGGATGAGCCTCTTCCAAGGCGGCGACACCTTCAAGCAGTAGTTCAGTTACAACTCCAAGTTCTGCTTTGCCTGCTTGACTTCATTTCTTGCTGATGAGTACATCTGCTCTGTCACAGGTGAGTGCACATCACATGAGAGTTTGTGTTTGAAAGCTTATTAGAAATAGGAATTCATGGATTTGGGGAGATGGCTTGGTTGGTAAAGTGCCTGCTGATCAAGTGTGAAGACTTGAGTTCAATCCCTGGCACCCATCTAAAAATCCAGAATTCACAATCCCAGAGCTGGGGAGGCAGAGACAGGTAGGATCCTGGAACTCTTTCTCCAGTCAGCTTAGCCTAACCAGGAGGCTCCAGGTGTCAAACAAAACAAAACAAGCAAGCAAAAACCAGTGAGGACAGCCGATCTCTGCCCTACGCAAATGCTCATACACATGCAGGTGTACATACAGTCACACACATAAACATGAATTTCTTCTTGGGATGACACACACACATATATATCTATATCTATATCTATATCTATATCTATATCTATATCTATATCTATATCTATATCTATATCTATATCTATATCTATATCTATATCTATATCTATCTATCTATCTATCTATCTATCTATCTATCTATCTACCATGAAGGTACTATATGTGATATACATTATATATAACCTATACATACTTAATAAAATCTATCTGAATTTTTGGATGAGATGTCTCACCCAAAGAGACCAGAATCTTAAAACTGGCATCCAGTCCTCACTAATATAACTTGATTTTGCTGTGCAGACTTCCTTGTGTGGGGGCTTGCAGCCCCTAGCTCAACACTTACAGCAGCTAGTGCCTGAGTCAGGGCAAGGCTACAGGGGCTAGCATACTATGACAGCATCCCTTCCCCTCTCTTGTTGGAAAATGTCTTTCCCATCAGGTTACTTTTGGGGCAAATATTTAATTCCCATCTGCGATGGCCTGGCTATTTTCATCTCTGACATTCAAACCCTTCTGCCCTCAGGGCCCTCTGTGGGATAGCAATGCTACTAATGACCCTAATTGTGCATGGCTACCCTCCTCCCTCCATTACCTCTATCACCCTTGGCCACCATGCTTTTAAGGGAGGGTGCCTCCTCCCTGGTCAGAAGCCCAGCAAGGGCTCTGAGAAGCCACATGGGCCTGGAGTATGTTTTCTTTGATGTGCTGTTACCACATAAGAGTGGTCAGGAATCACTCAGCGCTCTTTCTGTGATCTCAAAGTTTCAGTAATTTGGATAAAAGGGAAGAAATGGGTTCTTATTAGAGCCCTTTAAAGCCCAGAGCTCTAAAATGGGACAGGGCAAGGTCAGATAGGCCAAAATGAAGGCCGTGTGAATTTTTAATACTTTCTGTCTCGCTCAGGCACTAAAGCACACATGGAGGCAAGGAAATGCATTCCTCAAAAGCCTACACCCCCCACCTCTTCTCAGCCTTGCTGAAGACAGGCTATTTGAAGGCAGACATTTAACAATACAGTGTAAATAAAGTATTGGGGGCCTTTTGAAATAATTTACTTTAAGTCTCATGAACTCTTTTTAAAGAATCCATCCATCCATCCATCCATCCATCCATCTACTCATCCATCCATCTACTCATCCATCCATCTACCTTTTCATCCACCCATCTATCCATCTATCCATCCATCTACCCATCCATCTACCCATCCATCCCTTCATTTACCTTTTGAGACAGGGTCTCAATATATAGCCCACATTGGCCTCAAACTGGAGATCCTAATTGCTGAGATTTTAGGGATGTCCTACCACGCTTGGCTCATTTTGCTTGTTTGTTGGTTGGTTGGATTTTAAGACCCAGGCTGGCTTTGAACTCACTATGGTCCTGCCTCAGCCACCCAATGCTGGGGTTATAGGTCTGTGCCACTAAACTTGGCTCTGTAGCTTCACTGACATCAATGGCTTGGGTTCATAAACCCTTCTGACAGTTATCGGTCTTCAGGTGCTGTTGCTGGAGTGTTCGGTCCTCAGGTATTGTGTCTTCATCTCTGTGGCATGTGGGGTAGACACTGTGATTTCATTGTCAGCGTGACATCCGAGGCAGAGCCTTGCAGGTGATGTGCATGACAAACTGAGCAAGGTGCTGCATGCCTGTAGTCACAGCAGTGCAGTGGCAGAGGCAATAGGTTTGGCCAGGACTAAGACTAGGCTGTGCTGGC
The DNA here is from genome assembly GCA_902729485.2 of Mus minutoides. NCBI lineage: Eukaryota > Metazoa > Chordata > Mammalia > Rodentia > Muridae > Mus > Mus minutoides. Next base: position 1,977,328 of record LR749630.1, on the reverse strand, counting down.
TCTCCCTCTTATCCCCTCCTAGAATGGGAAGTTGTCTCCGGATGCCTCTCTCCTTGCCAAAACCTCTGAGGGAAGACCTGGGTTTCTGGAAAGGGCAAGGTCCTGCCCTGTGTGGACCTGCATCCTCACACAGGGTCAAAAGGGTGGGACAAGAGCATAGACCCTGAGTGGTCTCAACATGAAGGTAGACTTTCTGCACAGCCATCGAAGGTATCTTCCCTTTCAGCATCTTTCATGGAACAAACGCATCCAGAGAAGGCAGGACTTGCTTTGTGATGCTCTGTACCAGCTCCATGGGAAAAGAGCTGGGCTCAGTGCCTGAGAGAGCAGAGGGCCTCCAGCAGGCACGGGGATAACGGGGTTGCAGAAGGAGCAGTCTGGGAAGATGGAAGGGAGACCCAGAGAGTGCCTGGCCCTCCTGCTGGTTTTCCAGCTTCTTTATGCAAGAGGGGGTACCTAGTAGGGTTATATGCATTGCAACAACTTGCCACCAGAGTGGGGAGGGCATGGGGGCGGAGCTCAGTTTGTGGGGGTGGGCCTGAGGCAGTGACTGCTTACATTGGGTGGGCTAGGAAGCAGAGTGCTGGAATTAGGGGCTGGGCGCTAGATCTCAGTCTAACCTCTAATAAGCTACGTCTCCCCACCTCTGTATAGCTCCCTACCCTTCAATCTTGCACCAATGGCTGGGGACAAGTGCTTGGAACATGAGCCTATGCATGTGGAGATGAATTTCCGAAGCAATCCATAACACACAGAGTTTGCCACCCAGGACGTTTTCATGCACGGTGGTATCAAGTGCTTTATAGCTGTCACTGTCAGCCACTTCCAGTTCACCCAGTTCTGACAAGAGTTCTTATGGGACAAACACCCAGAAAGCAGAGCTGGAACGGCCTGTGTCCAGGGATTTTGCAGAGAGCACACGAGTGCCCGCCTGTGTTATCTTAATAGAGACAAGGATCTGTGGAGGAGCCACCAAGGCTGGCACTGTTTCTTACCTGTGAAGCCTGCTTGGTGGATGGAGCTGGATGGCTTTGCTTATGGCCGCCCTCTCCTGGTATTGAGAGATAGTGCAACTACCTAGCCTTAAAAATAAGTCTGCCTAATAAGATGAATTGGGGCATTTTGTGGAGTCTTGAGTAAAACCTTTTTTGCCAGCATACCCAAGCTCATACAGCTCTGCCTGTATTTTTACTTTTATTGGCCTCATCTTTTAAATTTTATTTTTCTTTTGTGTGAGTGCTTGCATATATATGTGCATGTGTGCATGTGTGTGTGTACGTGCATGCCTGTGTGTTGTGTGTGTGTGTGTTTATGTGTGTGTCCTTGTATGTTCAAGTGTGTGCAGGTGCATGTGTGTCTGTAGTGTGCACTCACATGGAGGCCAGGGGTTAACCTCAGGTCTTTTCCCAGAGCGCTGTTTACCTTGCATCCTCTCTAACTTGAGTTTATACAGGTCTATAGTGCATTCTGGTTGCCTTCCTCGCAGCTCTCTCTTATCCTCTGCCTCGTACCTTCACATGTTCCTTTACAGATCCATGATTGTTGTTCTTATTGTGAGACCAAATGGTTTAATGGGGGCCATCTGTGTAACCACTGGATTGAGATGATCTATTGGAGCTTGGTTGGGGGGGGCACCAGTGTGAGCATAACTGAAGGTAATGACTCCCCCTTTCTTTGAATCTATTCATTTAGTCCAGCAACCCCCTGAGGCCCTCTCCCATCTTTGTCAGGCTATTGATGGGCTTTTTCTCGGGCAGACATCTGTTTGTTGAGAATCCATGATTCCAAGTGTGTATCCAGGAGACAGCATTCTGCAGTCTGCTCTCTTCGCTCCTGCTCTTAGGGTCTCTCTGTCCTCTCGTACGCAGAGCTCCCTAAGCATTCGGGAAGGATGGTGGAAGTATCTTATTTAGGGCTAAGTGCTGAGCTATCACTTATTTGCAACATCTGGCACAGCTGTAAGACTTAGCTTTTGTCTCACTTCATGGTTGCCAGAGGCCATGGGGGCCAGGTTCTCAGGATTATACACCGCCATGTTTTTTTTTTTTTTTTTGAGACAAGATCTCTCTGTTGCCTGAAGCTCACAGACTAGGGGAGGCTGGTTGTCCAGTGGGCCTCATTTGTTTCCACCTGCCCAGCAGTGAGGTGATAAGTACCTGCTGCAGTGCCTGGCTTTTGTGTGGGTTCTGGGGAATCTATCAATTGGATCTTGAAAGCATGTAGGCTGACAGAGCCATCTCTCCATCTCTTTTGCTCACTTCTAGATGATTCTAGATGGCTTTCAGGTCATGTCACCGATATTTAAATAGAACTTGTTTGGCTTGGCCAGATCATGGTCTATTGGTTTTGATAACAAGATGTTTGGATGAACAATGAAAACTTACCAGTTAAAGTGAGTAGCTTGACTTTAGTAAACAAAAAAATCAATGAGGAAGTCCCTCCTGGCTTCCCTGTCATCATCTGGAGACTTAAACGTTTTCCTTGGCTCCTGGTGCTTCTCTCTGCACTTTTAGGTCAAGCTGCTCTGCTAAGAGAACTTTGGAGTCAGTGAAGGTTCATACCTCAGCATCCATGAGACTTCTTTGCTTTTCTTGGGCACCTATGGTGGTAATAGTCATTTCTTTCCTCTCGGTTTTGGAGACTGGCAACTTGAGGTCAAGGTGGTAGGGTAGTACCACTGAGATGTCTCCTTGTGGCCTGTGGATGGGCATCTTCTCTGTGATCTTCATAGGATTATTCTATGTGTTTCGATGAAGGCTCTTTTTTCTTTAAAAAAAAAAAGAGATCAAAACTCAGTCTGATAGCTTCATTTTGCGTTTTCCGGTCATTGCTCTGTGTTATTGTGATAGGTGCCTGTGTTTATATGGCTATGTGCATATGAAGGTTAGAGTTTTGCATTGGATGTCTTCCTCCATCACTTGCTACTTTAGTTTTTGAGACAGTCTCTCACTGAACTGGAGTTTATTGGTTTACCAGGTTGGCTGGCCAGAGAGCTCCAGAGATCTGTCTGCCTCTGACTTCCTGGCACAAAGATTACAGATGTGTACCCCTAATCCCAGCTTTTTGCATGGCTCCTGGGGATCCAAACTCAGTCCTCATGTTTGCGCTGCTAATACTTTACCAATGGATCCTTAGCCTTTTAACCATCCCTTTAAAGACCATATTTCCAAGTAGGCTCATACTTATTTGGGTGCAAAGAGTCCATTCTTCAATGTAATATGCTAGAAGGAGATATTTCAGATCACAATAGAGACTATATACTGTATTTTGGAGGAGATAGCAAGGTTGAACCATGCTTGCAGGAAGCTCAAAGCAGCTTGTAGTCCTAGAATGCAGATATCTCTCCAGGGTCTGAGATCCTTCAAGGAAGGCATCTGCCCAAGGCTCTCTTGTCCCTCAGGGTCCACTCTCATCCTACCCATGATGCTCAGCATCACAGATGTGTTGCCTTGTCTCTCTCCCTCTCAGTAAGGACCAGCACATGGCCACTGTCACAGCACATCCAACATTCAAAGTCTCCTGCCCAACATTCAAAGTCTGCTCAGGCTCTGAGTCTTCAGTGCCATGATGCCATCTAGTCTCAGCTCAAGGTTCCCAGCATGGCCCTGAGGCAGCAGAAGCCCACGATGAAACTGTACAACTGTGCTGTGACCTATACCAGTCACTTGACTGCACATGGTTTGATTCTACCCTTGGAAATTTAGCTTGAAGTCAAAACCTTCTAGGCTCCCTCATGACATTCTGGCAGACGCTGGCATCCCTCACAAGGGAGCTGAAATGGGTTCCCCAGTGCCTTTCCTTTTCTTTGTCCCTGATCCTCTTCAGTTTGCTTGATTTTTCTATGAGGCTTTGTATTCGGACTCCTTGCTTCCTCTGAAGATTCTTGCTGCCTCTGGTGCAGATCAAGGGAAGAGAAGCCTGGAGTTTTCTGGCTCCATTTAGAGGTACAGGTGCAAGAGCGTGGGCTAGGGAAGGCGATCGTGGGATTTGGGATGCTACAGTCCTAGATCCATTGTTAAGGGTGATCATGAGAGTCCTCTGATCCCCTGCCTGACTGTTTTCTCCTCTCACAGGCTTCCTCACTTACAGGAAGAGCCTTTGTCCCACTTTCCATGCATCCTCTGGGCACCTTCCTGACCCCACGGCCTTGATCTTGGCCGTGTTACAACATTTGTTACCTGACTTATGGTAAGGATGTTTGCACTAGAGACCTCAGTCTGATATCTCTTTTGCCCCTGTTTGCTTGAAGGGTTTTATTTTTACACCGGAAACACCATCTATGGGAATGGCTACACGAATCCAAGCCCTACTTCCAGGCTTTGCTCACACATCTGTCTCTACAGAAGTATTTCTTGATATGCATTCTGCCTAGTCTCGAACTCCTTTGTATTTATATTTCTCATGCCATCATCTTTATGTGTGCTTAGGTATGCATGTGGAGGCCAGAGGTTGACACTTCTTAATTTATCTCTACTTTATTTTATGATTATATATGTATATATGTGTCATGTCCACCTAGGTGCCTGCCAAGGCCAGAAAAGGGAGTTAGAGCTCCTGGAGCTTGAGTTACAGGTGCTTGTGAGCTGCCTGATATGGGTCTTGGGAACTGAATTCTCGTCCTGTGGAAGAGCAGCCAGTACTCTTAACCACTGAGCAATCTCTCTAGCCCTACCCACCTTATCTTTTGAGATAGAGTCTCTATGAACCTGGATCTTTACTGATTCAATTTGGCTAGATAGTCAGTAAGGCCCAAGGATTTTCCTGTTTCTTCCTCTCTAATGCTGGGATTACCAAGCACCCCCCACGCCCAAACACCTGGCTTCTATGTGGATGCTGGGGATCCAAGCCAAGTCCTTCTGCTTTCCAGGCAAGCAATGGATTGACTGAGCTATCTTTTCAACCCACGTTATCAAATTTGAATACTCTCCTCTCTGTCTACATGTTGATAGCTTGCACTCCACATATAATCATAAACTGGAGACAGTAGCCAATACTTGAAGACCCCCCAGTTAGGACAAAGAAATCATGTTGGTGGTGTGATTTAAAGCTGAAATCTATCCACTGGCCATTCATCCATCTGGTCTCACATCTTCTCTTCTTTTCTGGCCTAGACACAAAGATAGTAAAGGGGACTTAGGTGGAAATATCTGTAAATTAGCAAAGCTGGTCCACCTCAGCTTCAGTGACACAGTCCTAAGCCCTGTGTAGGCAGCTCAGTGAATGAAAGATAGAGTTAGGAAATCTACAAATATGCAAAAGAGCAATGCTGGTTAAATCACTTCCATTTAAGAGTGTTCTTCTAATCTTAATTAAGGATTTTAACTCTTTAATTAATTTCACCATTTTTCGTGATGAACATTTCCCATCTCATTTGTGGTTTTAAAAATGTGCCCCTAACTGTAGAGATTAGGTTTTAGTGTGAATTAATTTTATTGGCGAGCCAAGGGTGGAAATCAGGGATGCTAAACTTACTGGAATTCAATAATTACCATCTTAGCATTTCTGCATACTTAGGCACTGCAAGCCTCTCTATTCCGTTGCTAAAATTGCTCTTGCATGGTGTGACTTTTTCTTTTTTTCTTTCTGTATTTCTTCTCTTCAAAGAAGCTTAGTGCAGGAGGCGGGGCTGGGCTGGGCTGTGTGACTATAAAGTCCTCCCTCCTCCAGTGAGCTAAGAGACAAGCAGGCTCTTTGAGGAGAGAGAAGCTCTTGGCTGGTTGAGCAGCTCCACGGTATGTTCTCAGCTCTTGCTTTCTCCCCTCTGTAAGCGCCGCCCTTGCTGTGGCCTGTGCAGTTGATGTGATGAGTTTGGTACCTCTGGTCCGGGCATCATTTTCTGCCAAGATTTGAAACCCTTAGATTCTTTCAAGAGATGTGGGGCAAGATGCTGCTTTGAAGATTACCTCCTCTCCATTTGGGTTGTTTTAGAAATGTAGGAATTTATTCTAGAATTTCTGGGGCATGGTTTTAAAACATGATTGCATGTTCCCTTTCCTGATTGATGGATAGAGGAGTCCTCAAAATAGCTTTTCTAATGACTCCCCCATCTACCAAGACTCTGAATCAAGTAAGTTTTTTTTTTTTTTAAGTCAACGCTCTGGTGAGATGGAATTAACTCAAGAAGAGATGAATTCAGACAGCAAATTTTCTTTGCTAGCAAAAGGAGATCAGGCTTGTCTTGTCTTTACTCGCTGTGGCTGTCTGGATCTCTCGGCTGACTGGAACGGGCATCTCTTGTATTATTTAGAAGTCAATGAGAAAGCAGAGGGGCTGGGTGAATGATTAAAGGTTTCACTTCTAGTTCACTTTAAGGCTCATGTGGACATTTGTGGTGTCGGGACTGCAGAATGTCCGGTGCCCTTTGCACGTGCTGTAGCCGTACTAACAGGAGTGTCCTGAGAAGTTCTGCCTTCTCAGAATCCTGGGAGTGAAGAGAGGGCCGCTTCAAGACTGTGACTTTGTAGTTATCATTCTCTAAAGTTTGGGATGAAGTTGTCCTCACCTAGGACTACATTCTTTGTATATGAATTGCTTCTTCTTTTGGCATCTGTGAAAGCAGCAGGGTCTAGGCTCCTCTGCGGTCTTTGCTGGTTCCATCTGGTTCTAGAAGGCTTTTTGGCAATTAGCAACTTTAAGGTCTCTGTGGCCTCTGTTTGCCCATGTCTTACCACTGCTCCTTAGAGCATGGTCCTGGGGGACTATTATTATTATTATTATTATTATTATTATTATTATTATTATTGTGGCGGTGGTTGTGGTGGTGGTTTTGTTTTGTTGACACAGAGTTTCTCTATGTAGTCCTGGCTGTACATAGAAAAGACTGACCTCAGATACACAGAGATCCTTCAGCTTCTGTCTCCCAAGTGCTGGGATCACAGGGCCCAGTAATCTTAAACTTCCAGAAAATTTGCCATTTTGCCAGTTTTTAACCCACCTGTTCAGACTTCTATCCTGTTGCAACAAGGAAAACAGGAGAATGTCTTCATCAACAACAACAGCAAAAGTTTCAGTTCTTCTCCATGGTGAGTTACAAATGAGGGTCCAAGTGATTTCCCTACAGGCCTGTGCACTTCTGCACACACCTCTATCGTGCTATTGCCAGAACAAGGATGGAAAGATGGATGTCTCTGAGTGGTGTCACATGTATCTGAAGTCTCTCCAGTGTCACCCTCCCCATTACGATGAATAATTGATGGGAAGGAAGAGAGGAGCAGGAACAGAATGGGGTTTGATGAGCAGGCCCTCTGGAGCATTCCCAGAGTACAAATCAGCGCCCCCTTCTGCTTGGCCCCACATAAGGCAGCATCGTTTTTAATCTTTCTTAAAAAATGGCATCTTAGGACCAGTTTGGTGGCTGAGAAAGTCAAGCTAAGAGGTAATTCTGAAGACATGCCAAATACTACTATTGTACAAAGACAATAACATCACTGATTCTCATGTGTGTCTGGTGCAGAGAATGTGAGAGTATTCCATTGCTAATGATGACTTGTAGATTGAAAAAATTATTTATTAGCACTAGTAATAAAGACACCAGGGTGCTGGTGAGGGGGTTCAGTGAGTGAGGGTAACTTCATTTAAGTCTGAGGATGTGAGATTAATCCCCAGAACCTACATATTGGAAGGAGAGAACCAACTCTGACTTCCATATATAAGTTACCCCCCCCCCCAACTTAAAAAAGGCACAATGGCCAGCCTCTACAAACAAAACATCTCTCTCTCTCTCTCTCTCTCTCTCTCTCTCTCTCTCTCTCTCCCTCCCTTCTCCTCTCTCTTTCTTTCTCTCTTTCTTTTATATTCTTCTCTCATATATTACCCCCAACCACATTTTCTCCTCCCTCCACTCCTCCTAGTTCCTCTTCCCCACCTCCCACTTCTTCCAAATTCACTTTTGCGCTACTTCCCTTTAGAAAGGAGCTGGCTTCTCAGAGATATAGACCAAACATTGCATAACAAGTTACAATAAGACAAGGCATATACCCTCATATCAAGCTGGATGGGGCAAGCCAGAAGGAGAAAAAAGGTCCCAGAAGCAGAGAAAAGAGTCAGAGACAGCCCCTGCTTCCACTCTTAGGAGTCCTGCAAGAACACCAGACTATACAACCACAGCATATATGCAGAGGACCTAGGTCAGACTCATAGTGGCTCCTTCCCTGATTGTCATCAGTCTCTATGAACCCCTGTGAGCCCTGGTTAGCTGTTCTCTGGTGGCCTTGACCTCTCTGTCACAAAATAGCTTTCTAATGGTTTACATTTGGTAGTTCATTAACATGGCAGTAATGACAATCTCTCTCTTCTCAAAGAGATATTGAAGTGACACAAAGCTACTTACATTTTCAAGGTTGGGATTTGGGATAGCCTGGTTGGGTTGGAACCTTTATGTCTTACTTATCAACTGTGGGACTCTGGAAACGTTGGCTTCTCTGTGTTTTGTCTTTTTCATCTTTCTCATCCATATAAAGGTTCTCATTGGAAGGTAGTCAAGAGCCCAGCACAGTACCTGGCACACAGTAGGCATGTGGCACACCTGTTCTTTATTTATGGCATGTGGTAGTATTTCTTTGCTGGTAAAGCATGTGTTTTATGCTCTAGAATGAGTAGATTGCACTGTTCAGGAGTTCAAGCTGACTTTGGAAGGGCACTGATCTGAACCTTACAGGAGGCTGCCTCTTCAGGTCTTGTCAATTACAGACTGTGTTTTTGAAAGATTTGATTAGATGTCCTGTGAGCGTTTTAGTGCAGTCTAAGAATGAATCTTCGCTGTTTAATCTGTAGCATTGCAGAGTGGACCAGGGGTTCTCAGTGTGGTCCATACCTGCAGACTTACTCTGAGAGCACAGGAAGGTGAGCCTAGAACAGTGTTCTCTACCTGGGGATCGTGTCCCTTCTGAGGTCACATATCAGCAATCCTGCATATGATATGTTCCCATTATCACTCATAACAGTAGACAGCTGTGAAGTAGCAATGAAATAATTTTGTGGTTGGGGGTTGCCACAAAATGAGGAACGGTCACAGAACCCTGGGTGAGAACTACTGGTTTGGAGTCTCAGAGTTGTCTGTCCTGTGATGTAAACATCTGTTGCCTGAGTGGGAAGTTGCAGGAACTGCTATCTTAGGCTTAGAGGCACCCCAAAATACAGATACATTCTAAAAGCCCACCTTGGTTGTAGATTTTCACTGAGATCACCTCCTGGTGGGCACAAGGAACCTACTAAATGCACTAGATCCCTTAGGAATCTCTGAAAGGACTGTAAATCAAAATAACTGAGATATGGAAGAAAATCTAGAACCAAAAGTTTCATTGTTAAATAAATCTGTTAAATAAATCAGATGGCTGAATTCTAGAGTGGTTCTGACTTTAAGGTCCACTCATTGGAATTCACTGTAGTGATCAGCTTCAGCTTCATTTGGATAGTATAGGAAGTAGGCACGTTGTCTGGTGTCCTGGGCACTACCTGATTGGAGCTGCAGAAATTCCATGGTAGGAGCTGTAGGTGCCATGTAGTTGGTACTGCAGGTATCACAAGATTGATGCTGTAGGAATAATACAGTCGATACTGTAGGAATTTCAAACTTATATCAAGGATTCTTCTGATCATGAGACTCAGGATGTCGAGGCTGTTTTCTTTTAGTTTACCATTGTGTTGGAAAAAAATGCATTGTAGGGAAGTGTCCTTCATTCACCTTCCCATCCTATGCAACGGATAACATCACATAGAACTACTGGGGTCATACGAGACCCAGGTCAGGGAACTGAGGTGGGAGCTGGCCAGAGATGTCCCCCAAGTTCCCCACGTTTCCTCATGCACTCATTAGCACGTGTAGTTTTATCACATGGGTATCAGGCTTTGGAATTGTCCCATCCAGAGAAAAGCCCTGGGGCTGCTCTTCCTATTCACACTCACAGTCCCTATCTGCCTGTCCCAGCTGTAGCTCTTACACTGGTCTCTGCTCGTGTGTGTGTGTGTGTGTGTGTGTGTGTGTGTGTGTGTGTGTGTGTGTGAGCTTGGTGCACTTTCCCAGCTCTGGCAGAGCTTGCACTTGGCCATGTTCTTCCCTTTGCTCTGGCTTTCGGCGAGCTCAGGGTTGGATACAGCCGCCATAGCCTTCACAGCCCTGCTTCTTTCTCTTACTTTACCTCCGTTCACTTCATGCTTTCTTCTTTTCTTTGTGTTGCAGAATCTTTTAGGTCTTTTTAAAATCTCTACTCATTGAGGTGAAATACAAAAACCCTAAACTGAAAATATATCTCTGCCATGTTTTCTCCATCAATCCCCATGTCCCTTGACCCTCATTTCCCATCCAGAGATGGGTTTTGCAGTTTAGGTTGGCATCCCTTATCTCTTACCTTGCCCTTTCCGCTGCCCTCACAGCAGCATTGGCTGAGGACAGAAGCCTTAGGTTCCAGTATTTTCCCTCTCACAAAGAAGAGGGTGCTCTAGTTGCTTCTAGATGAGAGTTTTGGAGGTGAGGAGTTGAACGCTAGCCTTGCGCCCCCCCCCCCTTGCACTGTTTCCCTGACACACTGACTGGATGGTTTGATGTGGCCCTGTTGGCTTTGTTGCATCAGAACCAGTGGGGTTTTGTTGTAAATGTTCTGATCTTTGCTTAGCTCAGTGGGGATTCATCCTGTTCACATTTCCTGCACATAGGACATCTGCTTCAGAAGTGATGGTTCCTTACATAAATCTCTGTGTTCTCCAGTGCTTAGCCAATGATTGCCACAGCTGGGCTGTCAAGAACGTGGACTCAGGAGCTCCCATCCCTGTTGGGTGGACCATAATCTACAATCTTAAATCCAATGCAGCCTGTGTTCTGCCTTCCTGGTTCCCTTCTGGACTCAGTGCCGATCATGCAGGATGCTATGGATACCACCTGCTGCCATCTCAAGTGCTTTCTCTGGGTTTGACATTGACCCCTATGATGCTGCCAGTCTTTGGCGTGTCTATGAGGGTATCAGTTTCATGTAGAAATGAGGACCAACAGTAGTTCTGAGAGCCACTCTCCCCACAGGTCTGGTGTTTCACTTTGAGCTGCCATATGCCCTCTCTTTCCCACATAGTTGCCCCTGTGACTTTTATGGATCTGGAGAAACAGTCTTGTGCGATGTCACCCATGCCCAGGGGAGGCTGTCGTCATAAAACAGCAATCTGATTTCCAGAAAACAAAAACAAACTTGAGTTTGCACATCGAAAAATTTATGATCAACATGAAAATTTTAGGCCAATTTCTAGCCAGAATCAATAAAATATTAACCATGATGAATAAAGGACAAAAGCATAATTGTGGCAGGGAGAACATCAGTGAGGCTGTTTATAGAGTTTACTTTATAGGGTCGAAAAATCTAATGAAAGCAGAATCAAACTTGCAGCATTGGGGGTAAGTACTGGTCAAGTCCATATGTGAACTCTCTGCAAAGACCCTCAACTATACCCGTCTCCTAACACACACACCTTTTCTACTGTGCTCCATTTAAATCTTCCCCATGGTGTTTTTCTGATGCTGATGGATGAGTCCAGGGCAGACAAGTCAGGCAGGAAGGGTCATGCCTGCCATAAAACCAAGAGAGCCACCTGTGAGAGTAGAAGTCGTAGCAATAACCGTTACTAGGAAGATCGTATTTCTTCTCAAAGATGAAAACCTGTAACAAAAAGACATAATCATAAGTTGGGCCAAAGTCAGATGAAGTTGGGCACTGTAGTAAAGTAGAGTAACAAATGTCATGGTAACTGGTAGACAGAAGCACCAACCTTCCTTTTAGAAGCCATTAGTTAGCGGCACATGGTGAGAATGTGGGTTGCTTTCTGTTCCTGTTTGCTATAGTTAGCTCAGCCTAACAGCTCTCGAGTAGCCAACTCGTGCTAACAACCACTTTCTTCATTAAGTCTAATAAGTGGCACCTCCATTCCCATCAACACCTCCCTACCCTCCCCATTACCCTCCCTCTCTCATGGAGCCCTCCCTTCTCTTACCTGCTCTTTTGCATGTGCTCCCTCTGCTTCTGGATCTTTAGAATGCAAATCTAATTATGTTTTCTCATCAACTAATATAATGACAACTGTCCTGACACCTTCCCTTCCCTCAGACATCACTTTTGCTGTTCTTAGAAGGTCCCACCACTAGTTTAGCAGGAATGATAGCGCTCTGACACTGTTGCCATTCAAACCCCATGCTAGTCTGATGTGAAGACATTGTCTTTGATTCTCACAGTAAACCCATAGGCACAACATCAATAATGAGGAGACAGAGACTTGATAGGGTGTGTTAGTTGCTGGTCATTGGGAACCCAGCCTCAGCCTTGTTCAGACTCACAAGCCCTTGCTTTGGCTTTTTCTCTGTACCATGGTAGCTCTTTCTCTCTCCAGTGTTATGCTTGATTAGCAGATGTTTCTTCAATGTCTTTATCTGATGTCCTCTTAACACATGGTTTACATTGTAATGGGAAAGTATGTCTTCCATTTCTCTATGAACTTCTTAATCCTGGGAGTGAAAGACACCAGAGTGTTCATGTTTCATTCCTATCTTCATGACTTCTTTAAAAATTACTTTTATTTGTATGTGTGTGTGTGTGTGTGTGTGTGTGTGTGTGTGTGTGTGTGTGTGTATGTATGTATGTATGTATGTATGTATGTATGTATGTATGAATTACGTGTGCATTGCCATCTGATTCCTCTGGAAATGAAGTTACAAATGGTTGTGACCCTGGTCATCTGGAAAGGACAGCAAGCCCTCTGAGCCTTTGAGCCATCTCTCCTGCTCCTTCCCCTAGGATGCTTTAGAAGTAGAGTAGAATACTGAGCAACCTTCATGAGTTGCATGAAATCATCCTCATTAAAAATCACCCCACCCCCAGCCTTGCAAGACATAATCCCATGCCATTTGTCTAGTGGAGTCTTATTCATGGTGGTCATCTCAGTGGGTGGGCCCATATCAGGCAGCATCTGCCATTTTTCTTGACTTCATTGTCCTGCTGCTATCCAGAATTCCATGATGTAGAGAACTATACTCATGTGGAACGCTAGATTAGTCATGAAGCCCTGGACTTGAAACTTATGTTTCAAGAAGACTGTGGAATGGTAGAATGTCAGTACCTCTTATTAAAAGACACAGCATCCAAGAAGCACTTCTGGTGAGCCCTCAAGAGCTTACAAATCAGTAGCACAGGTATGTTAGGTCATGCTGTGTTGTACAGTATTAGAACCTTGGGGCTATGGCACCTGTCTTTCAAGTTCTATGTGAAGGTTTAATTCCCAGATGTAGGACAGGCTGGCATAAACAAATGCGTCAGCTTTATATTTGGAGATAAACCATCAAGAAACTTTTTCTTGAGTGAAGCAGCAGCTCCCTTTCCATTACAAGAGCCAAGAGCCACAGAGGTTCCTCTGGTCACCTCTGCAGTTATGTGATCAGAGCAAATAATGGGCAGAGTGGACCAAGGGCTCCAGGGCAGATGCTTGCATCTGTATCCCTATATAAGAAACTGACCCACAAATACAAAACCCAATGCTGCTCTGCTCCTGTTAATGTGGAGAGGGGTCCCTGAGGGGACTCTTCAAGTCTTCAAGTTGCATCTCTGGCTGCTGAGTGAGACCCTGTGCTCTTGGACAGTCTCACGGTTCTCCTTGAATGAGAAAGCTTCAATTTCTCATCCCTCCCATCTACCCTTGAAATGCCTTCTGGTCTCTGTACTGTTATTGTTAACATTACTATATTCTGATATTTCTCCTGGACTTTGGTCTCCCACAGTCTGCTGGTTATCTTTCCCAAGACTCAAACTCAGCACCTCCTTAGAGCAAACAGAGTTATCATAGCCTTCTCTTCCTCAGCTCTGCCTTTCCCTATACTCTGGGGACAGAGACCCGTGGCTGTCTCCACTCTATCATCCCCTGTCTCCTAGAGGAGAGGAATACAGCTAAAGTCAGAGGTTATATTCATCTTATCCAACTCTAAGATGATTTCCTTTTCATCAAAGATGTTTTCCAGGTGACATACATGATGTCTATAATTTGGGAAAACATGAAAATTTAAAGGATAGAATTAAAATCTGGCCACACAGCAGTGACAAGCACTTTGGTGGATTTGCATCCATGTGTTTTTGAATATCATGTGTGATGTTTTTGATAGAAGCCTTGACAACAAGCATGTTACCCGACTTCCCTGCAATAGGAAGGCGTGTCTGGGTGCTCTCATCAAGGTCACATGGGTAGGATTTGAGCACAAGCCCCAAATCAGAGCGATCTTTTGTTATTGTCATCTTGCTCTTTTCCTACTTGCAAGAAGCCCTAGCAAATAGCAAGACACTCCTGTCATGATGTCATCAGCTTGTCTATTCTGGGAGAAACACTCTCCTGGAGATGGAAACCTACGTTTTTTTCCAGTTCTCCCTGTGGCAAATAACTTAGTATTGGACATCTTCCAAGTGTAACTCTGTGTGTGTGTGTGTGTGTGTGTGTGTGTGTGTGTGTGTGTGTGTGAGAGAGAGAGAGAGAGAGAGAGAGAGAGAGAGAGAGAGAGCTTGGGAGTGTACATGTGCACACATGTGGATCTCAGAGAACAATCTGTAGGTTCAATCCTCAGCCATATCTCACCTTCTGTTTGAGACAAGGTCTCATTGTCCTGGCACTTCACCCAAGATCTGCTCATCTCTGCCATGGGTATCTTGCTCATCTCTGCCATGGGTATCTTGCTCATCTCTGCCATGGGTATCTTGCTCATCTCTGCCATGGGTATCTTGCTCATCTCTGCCATGGGTATCTGCTCATCTCTGCCATGGGTATCTTGCTCTTGGTGTGACTACCGGAACATACCACCCCAGCCAGCTTTTTAATGTAGGCTTCTTGGGATCTAACCTCAGTTATTCACACCTGGGATGTGAGTACCTTACCAACCGTGCTCTCTCTTTGGCCACTGGGAGACACCTTTTATTGTTCTTTTATTGTTTGAGATTTTCACGCATATGATATGTTTTCATTGAATCCACCCCAGTTTGTCTTCTCCAACTATCCCAACATCCCTCCGTTTCCGTTTCCTCCCAACTTTATGTAATTTTAATAACTCCCACGATGCAGCATGTGCCAATAGGTCCATGGGTGTAGGACCATCCACTGGAATAGATCCACGCTATCAGCGGATGTGTTGCTGAAGAAATCTGACAAGTCTAAATGTTAAATCTATTTCTAATTCTTTTATCTAGACTCCCTCAAGCCAACAGCGATCATTTCCCAAGTTTGCTGTGCTGATGGTAAGCTGTATGCTTGCTGCTATGTTTTCACCAATGACTTGGCAGGAACTGGAGTGATGTTTAATCCACCTTCCACCCCTGACCCTCCACTCACATCAGCTGGTGTGTCTGTGCCTCACCCTCTTCTCTACACATAATACTGCCGTCCACAAACCCCTGTGGGTGCTTCGTTGATGAACTCTTCCTGTGTGTTTACAAAAAGGCTAAACAACCTTTATGTTAATTAGAGACAGTATGCCGTGCTGAGGATTTAGATCTCAGTCCCTAACCCATGTTCCTAGCAGGGATTATTGGATGTGGATTATTGGATGTGGATTATTGGATGTGGATTATTGGATGTGGATTATTGGATGTGGATTATTGGATGTGGTTGGGCACTTAGGGATGAACACTGATTGGTGCAGCTTTCTCTCCTTCCTAGATTTTCTGGTTTTGGTCAGTTTCTCCAGTTCTCCCTCCTTTGGATGCATTTAAGCCTCTTTCCCTTCCTGGTGCTTCCCCTCTGGCCCTCTCTTTTTCAGCCCCTCTCTAGTCCTCTGGGAGCTCCCCTCCAGTCTTTTCTCTTGGGACTTTTATCTCTTCTTCCAAACATTTGTTTTATGTTTTTCCACATTGGAACATGTCCAGAGGATCCGTGAACACGTGCACCTGCATCACGTGTTACACAAGACATCATGAAAAGTGCCTGGATTCACATGATCCGGACTGATGGCTGACCGCAGACGAGGTTGAGAGACAAATCCCTGAAAAAAGTGGGGCAGGTCTGTGAGGTGCACGGCTTCCATGGCGTCCCCAGTTCTGGTTTGGTGGAGAATGGTCTCCAAAGCAATAGAGACACCTTTTCCTTTGCAGGGCAGTAAAGTTTCTCATTGCAGAGCAAACGAAATTGCTCCCTGGCCATCTGTTCCCTGCTCAGAAGCACTTTTCTGTATGGGAGGCATCTCGAATACGTTGCAGGATTGATTTGCGGTTTTGCAGTAATGTATGTGAAGTAGCAATTAATACTCTTTTGTGTGGCTCTTTGAAATGCCTAGTGGGAGAAGTAAAAGAAGTGCTTAGTGCTTTAACCAGTTTGGGCTGCACACTCTGCCTGGCTTCTAGGAGAGCTCCCAAGATCTAGGGCTCAGGAGAGTTTGGGGCTCACCTGGAAACATTGATCTTGGATGGCGGAGTGAAGGGCACGGAGCTGTGGGGTCACCTATACAGAGGCACAGTATAGGTGAGTGGTGGGTCAACTCTGTGTGCTAGCTGGCTGTTTCTACACACAGAGGTTACAAGAGGTGGCATGGGGGTTGTCCTACAGGATTTGCGAGTGAGTCCTGATTCACTCAAATGACTCATCTGATGAATGTGTACATGAGTATACTTCTGACATATTGCCAGGTTCTAGATGTCTAGTAGGGAACAGACCAGGCATGGCTTTGGCCTAAGTGAGCCAATGGGAATCGGGAAGATCAATGAATGTGTTTCATGCTGGCTTGGCTCAGGGTAGAAGGTGCTCCCAGAACACGTGAACACATTCCCCTAGCATGGGCTTCCTGGAACATCTGCCCCCAAGGAAGGGCTTGTGAGATGAGCCCTGGAAGGTGAACAGGGATGACCAGATAGAAGAAATCAGGGGAAGAGGACTCCAGATAGAGGGTAGGGATGTAGGTGGGAAAGGGGGTGCCCAGGGGAAGAGCAGGATACAGAGGGAAAGGAAGGTGGATGTTAGGCCAGGGAGGCAGCAGGGCTCCTGGGTAGCCACTGTCGCAACTGCAGAAACTCAGGAGAGAGTAGAGGGCAGTCTAGGATTCAGTGGTCCCTAGAAGAGAAGACACCAAGGACTGTGGGTATAGAAGAAGGATGGTGATTTTGTTCTTGAAATGTCCCCGGGGCTGCATTTATGGGTCAGGTGATCTGGTCAGTAGGTTTAGTCTAGAGCTTGGGATGCAGGTGAGAGTTTAGGAGACATATGAGGGTCTCTGCCATCAGAGATGAGTATTCCCAAGTGAGAACAGTGAGGACGGTAAGAGCCCACCTCAGGACAGACGAGCTTCCTGAAGCTCACACAAGTGGGAGGTGCTGGGTGTCCCTGGGACTCACACACAGCTTCAGAGTCTCCGGGAGACCTGGGCATGCAACCTTAAGGCCTTGCTTGACTGAGCCACAATCCCACCTGCATTTGGTGGCCATGATCTAGCTGATTCAGGATGCCAGCCAGAGGCCAGAAAGCTGACTCAGCAACCGAGAGTCCTTGCCATGCAAGCCTGAAGACCTAAGTTCTGTTCTCGGAATGCAGTGTGGAAGGAAAGAACCTTTATCCAGAAGCTGTCCTCTGTCCTCCAGATGTGCCACAGAATGTGCATGCTTACACACACACACACACACACACACACACACACACACACACACACACACACGACACAGACACACAAAGATTTTCTTTCTTTTTAAATGCTAGCCATTCTGGAGAGGGTCAGGCAGGGTTTGTCATAGGAACAAGGTAGTCATAATGTGCTGTCATGCACATTGCTACCATAGGGTGGCAGCACTGAGGCATGAGGGAGAGGGAAAGCATAGTGCTGAAAGGCAGAAATGCCCCAGAAGATGAAAGGTTATAGATGCAGGGTACAGTGATGCTGGTGAGCAGGGCAGACCATGGAACACAGCACATGCCAAAGTCAGGAGGGTGGCAGGAAGGGACACACCAGGGCACAGTGCTTCCAGGGAAGCCCTAACCCACTTGTCTCCAAATCTCCGCAGGCAAGATGTCCTTCGAGGGAGCCAGGCTCAGTATGAGGAGCCGCAGAAACGGTACTATGGGCAGCACCCGGACCCTGTACTCCAGTGTGTCTCGGAGCACAGATGTGTCCTACAGTGACAGTGTAAGTCCACACTGAGGCCACTTGACAGCGACCAATCTGTGACCAATCTGCCATCTTTAAAAAGATAATCTCTTGTGTCCTGGGTGGTATTTGTTTTTCGAGTTATTCCTGTAGAACGTAGAAGCATGTTCATTGCTGTATTGTATTTCAAGCATTTCTTATTTAAGATAGCTATTATCTTAATAGGCCATTAGGAAATTTTAAACACAATGTTTCTGTAGTCATTTTTTTGGCGAAATTTGAGGATTTCATATGAGTATAATGTGTTAGTATCACCTCCAGTCAGTCTCTTTCCTGTCTAACTCTTCCCATGTTTGGCCCTCCCAGAAACACCCTACTGAATTCATAACACCTTCTTCTATATTGCTGTGTGTGTGTGTGTGTGTGTGTGTGTGTGTGTGTGTGTGTATGTGTGTGTGTGTGTGTGTATGTGTGTGTGTGTGTCCTATTGGATCTATCTAATTAGTATTACCCTTATTTGTATGGGTCACCCCTCTCTTGGCAGCAGCTGACTACCTGTAGCTCTTCCGTGTATGGGTGGGGCTTTATGAAATTTTCTTCCATTCATGTTGGCATGTCGATTAGTGTAGGCTTTGCAGGTCTTGGGCAAACAGCCATATTGTTGAGAGTTCAGGGGAGCAACATCTCTGTCCTGCTGTTCAGAAGATATTATCTGTAATGTGCATATCTAGTAATGGCCATGCTACAGGGCTTCAGAGCCAGTCTATCTTGTGAGGCCACTTGGACTGAGTACTTCAGCTGCCAGCACTTGATGACCTGCAGTTGGCTGGGGCCCTCCAGGAAAGGGAAGCCCCTAGCAGTCCTCACTTCATCAGAACTAGCCATCTCTGAGGATGGAGCTCCACCTCCACGAACTGAGAAAGTCCAGGTAAAAAGGCTCACCAGAAACTGCTCTCCTCTTCATGGGTCCTCAGAGAAAAGGCTTCATGTGTGGTAGTCGTGAGTGGTACCCATTCATTCGCACATCCACTGATGATGTGAGGTATGGGGTCCTTCACCTTCCTCCTCATCTCCTTGACAGCCAACTGTCATGTTAGGCTTTGTCACCTGGTGTGTGTAAAATGGCATCTTCTCGTGGGTGAGCTCTCCATGTGTTCATGGCTTTCCTGAGGGCCCCCTTTTTCCCCCTAACTGCTCTGTTTCTTGATGTTTTCCCATTGGGCCATCTGCTTTGTTTTTAGTGATTGACAGTTCTTTTGTATTCTGGCCACACTACTTATGAATCATAGCTATTGCAGATTCTCTCATTATGAGGCATGTTAGTATTTTCAAAATACTGTTTTCAAATGTCGTCTGCCAACAGAAGTGATGTCATTGGCTTCTAAAGGTTTTGGCTGGTTGTTGTAACGAATTTCCAGTTGTGCCTAACTGCCTGGCCCACAGTAGAATAAAATCAAATGTATGGCATTTTGGAAAATACCTCCTTTTCAAAAAGCAGGTGGAAGAGGCATAGAAATATGCATAGTTTTTCTAATCCCCAACCATCATCCAACTCTTCTGTTTCCTGATAACTGTGAAGACTGAAAAACAGTGTGTGTGTGTGTGTGCGTGTATGTGTGTGCGCGCGTGCGCATGTGTGTATTTGATGCCATTTATACACAAGACAATTCTATGCAACTTTTGGAAGCATTTTAATTTAGTGAAACAGTTTAAAGTGTATGTGTCATTAAAAATAAACTCATATTACAGTAAAAGAAGCAAAGAGGTTGCCATGGCAATCTTTGAGGGAGGGGCTAGAACATAGCATTCATTAATACTAGCAGGTCTAAGGACAAACGAGTAATGTATTACTCCATGTTTTTCTCTTCACAGGATTTGGTGAATTTTATTCAGGCAAATTTTAAAAAACGAGAATGTGTCTTCTTTACCAGAGACTCCAAGGCCATGTAAGCTACAGCTTTCCTCCACATTTGCTTCTGTGATTTAGAGTACAGTATCACCGACTGTTAGTACAGATGCCCACCAGTTCTTTCCTGGAGGTGGTTGCATCTTCTAAGTCCCTGATGGTGTGTGATTAACATGGATTTGACACATCTGTAGTTGTTCCCTGTTCTTGTCCTTCCCTGTTGTCTTTTAGCTTTGGCAATATAACAGTTGGCAAAGTAACGGAGAGAGAATGTCACTCCCTGCAGTGTTGCCATGAGCCCAGGAGTCTACCCTGTTGCACACTTGCCAAGCAAAGCTACACACGCTCTTTTGCTATCTGAGTGTCACTTCTTCCCAGCTGTGGTCCTCTGAACATCCCTTCTAGTTAGATGTTTCTCTACCCCAAGTCTCCTGTGTTTGGGGGATCAGCTGGTTACAAAAGAGACCCCCCACAAACCTAATACACAATGGTGGTGGGGGTTATAATGTTAATGAGCTGGTGAGAAAATGAATAGATTTGATCCTGTGTGATACAAGACAAAGGACTCAAATGAAGTGGCAAGAAATACTGATACCCCTATTCTGTTGTTATTTGACAAGCTAGTTGACAGAGGCTAAAGATCCCTGCTGAGATCCTGGGGTTACCACACATGGGCTAAGCCCGGAGAAACCTTCACTTCTATCCCTAGCATATGTCTGTTTCTTGAGGGGTCCCTGGAGGAAGATGCTGGAACTTCTCCCCTGCTGGGCACCTGTGAGACACTCTGTATCACAGCAGCTACCTGCTAACGCTCTCTAAGTGGGAATCCCATGGATCTGGTCCACTCTCTTCTGCTCTCACTTCTTGGGTCCTAAGTAGAATCAGGAAGTCCACCATGCACATTCCTAGCTCTTAGCAATAAAACTCTCTGCTGCATAGGTGCTATCCACATGACAGTGTCACGTGACTACGGATCTTTTGAAATGTAGCTAGTGTCACCAGTGAACTGAATTACCGTCTATAATTACTCTTCATTAAACTGCAAATAGCTACACGTGGTTCATGACCACAATAGAGATGGATGTAGCTCTGGGTGCTTCAGAAGTTTTGTGCTGAGGCTGTGAACTAGGGGGCCAATGCCTCCCACCCTTCCCAGCTCCCCTCTCTGCTAGCTCTGCCCCTCCTCCGCATTTCTATCCACCCAGTTCTTTCCTGGTAAGCTCCTTTTCTTGTTTCTAAACAATCCACGCACATTGGTTCTTGGAGGGCTATTGGCCCATAAAGGAGACAGACAGCTTGCTTGGTGAAAAGGTCATTTAAGAAGTTACTGCTAACCTTAGCAGGGAAAGGGGCTCAAGAGCATGTCCTCAGTTATACAAGGACAACTGGGGTATCTGCCACCCCGCCATGAGCTTGGGTGGTTGTGGACATGGCCAAATGAGAGTGGGATTGGTAGGCAGACGTGAGAGAGAGGAGCAGCCTTGTCACAGGATGTACCCTGGCTGGCAGAAATGGCTCAGGCCCAGCAGACGCTTTCCTCTTGGCTACAGTTGAGTGAAGCTCCCTGGGGTCTGTGCAAATGAAGGCAAGGATCTTGCTGGGGAGGGTGCAGGATCTAGTCCAGAGCCTGAGTTTTTACAATTTTAGAAAAATATTTTAATATTTCCACAGGTATTTCAAGTCAGGATAATTTTTTGCACTCTGCAGTAACTAGAGGTTTCTGTTACATAGTTCCATGAGTTGAATTGAAAAAGAGGAGACTTGCTATGGGGGAGACAGGAGTGCCACCTAACAGCGGGCAGTGGTTGAGTCTCTTGTATAGTTAGAAGCTCTGTGACTAGATTTGTGGGAGACTCAGGAAGTTTTCTCTACTGTCACCTCCCCTCTCCTCCACTCCTCTCTGTGCCTACTTCCTTGGTACTGACAGGACTCGGTGGTATGGACTGGAGGGAGAGGAGAACAGATCTTCTGGCTCTAATCTGATTTTGTTCCCAAATTTCCAAGAAAGGGACACCAATGTCAATACTGTCCCTGTTAACTGTAGGCAGGTGTTCAGGGTTTTGGTGCATAGACAAGGTCACCTTGATGCAACCTTGATGCTGGAGAGTTAGGACAGTCTTGTCAGGACCCAAGTTAAGTGTGTGCTGCCCAGCAGGGGACTGTGAGAGGTGGTCATAGCAACAGTTTCCTGGATGAGAGCAGCTGCTGCTGCAGACTCCTGGAGAGATGCCTTTATTCCTCATGATAGTCTGTCCCTTGGGTGACTTTGGTGGCTAGCCTGACCTCTGTACTTTGCATGGAGGGCTATTAACAGAGAACCCCTGGGCCCCTGGAATGTAGCTGAGGCCGTAGCTCCCTGGCAGTAGAAATATACAGGTTTGGTTTGGCCATGCATCTTCTTCTTCTGGAGTGGTTATGACAATTGCCTGCTGAGCTGTGAACCTCTGTTGAGCATTTTGAAGGATGCACAGGAACACACTTCACTCTCATCACCTATGAATGAAAACACAACCTACTTCCAGACAGCAGTCTTAGGACTTGCCCTACATTTTCCTACTTTCCAGACAAACTCCACAGTGATGAAGACCTTGAAGCACAGAGCTTCCTCTGCTCCATGGCAGCTGTGTGTAAGCATCCTTGTGTCTCATCTTGTTAGAAGGAAAACTAAAACGTCAACTTGACACAAATCATTGAGGATGCTTGCAGATATAAATTACTTACCAGAAGACTGATCAATGCCATTTGTCCACTCACACAGTGCTAGATGCCATTCTATTTTTATAGAGAGAATATAAAGTAAAGAATCCAACCAAAAACAACCTTAACAAGATTTTCTCGATTGATATATCTTTATGTGGCTCAGCCTGTTTTGGGAATCTT
Organism: Mus minutoides; assembly: GCA_902729485.2. Taxonomy (NCBI): domain Eukaryota; kingdom Metazoa; phylum Chordata; class Mammalia; order Rodentia; family Muridae; genus Mus; species Mus minutoides. The sequence goes on along the minus strand of LR749630.1, from coordinate 1,954,475 downwards.
TGCTCCAGAATCACCTTGTATGGTTGACTGAGTGTGTAGGGCACAAGAATGCTAAAGTGAGTGAATCTTTTACACTGCTTCCATATCCTGGAGTCGGCCTACATCTTGGCTCACAGTCTTTATAGTGAGAATGGAGATATTAATCATCCTAGCTATAGGCAAAGGGTATAAAGTAGGACATTGGGCTTTTGGTCAGCCATGATGATAGTGAATGACATTGTCTGGCTCCACTGTTCCCTTCTTCTGTCCTTTTGAATTGTCCTACTGGTAGGACAGAGGGCTGTATTTACAGATATTTCACTTCTTTTTGATTGTTAGTCCTTCAGTGTTCCTTGACTTGCATGCATGCACCACCCTGAGCTGAAGGTCTCCTTGGCAGAGCATGCACTGTGCACCAGACCCACTTGATGCTTTGTGTCATTTCCAGCCCTCGAAGCAAGCCTGTCAGGAAAGGGACTTTGCTAGAGCCAAAGGGATCATTTGGTTGGTCCTTTCTTCTACAGGTTTGTACTTAGCCACTCCCAGGAGATGCTGAGCAATGTGAGGACAGGAAATCACGTAGTCTCAGTTTGGGATGTTGCAGATGTTATTTTTATCATAAGCAGCATTCTCAGACACTTGTTGAACAACTGCAGAGTATTATGGAAGGAGGGGAGGAAAGGCTTTTTCATTTTATGTGGTATCCACTTTCTATTCTCTTTCTGCTTCCTGTCATGCATATGTGTCACATCATGGACAGTTAACATCCAGTTCTTCTGTACTTTCAATGGGAAGAGGTGGTACCCACTATTGCAATTTTCCTTGTCTAGCTCTATTATTGGCCCAGAGTCTCTGAGGCAGCTATTATCCAGTAAAGAAGGGTGGTTTCTAAGCTCTGGAGAACTTTGGGCCCTGCAAAGGGACAATGTCTCCCCCAGTGAGTACAGCTCACGGGAAGAAGAGTTTATCTGCAGGCAGAATAGCATCACTTGCTGGGCATCTGATAAGGCTGTCACTGAAGCATAACGCCTGCATGTTCCTGGCTCCTATGAGATAGCGAGGACAACACGTGAGAAATCAATGGCTTGCAGATCCCTGAGCTCCATCCCTTACCAGCTTCATGGCCTTTTTACACAGCCAATGGGCGCCTTGAGGGCAGGGCTCTGTTTTCTGCCTCTCTCTGCTTCCAGCGCAGGGTAACCTTGTTGGCAAGCAGATAATTAACAATGGGAACAAAACACCAAACTAGTTTCTAGACAACCCACCAAGATGAGGAGATTGCCTGGGAATATGAGGCCATGGTAGAATTTTGTCTTGTGTTGACTGAAGTTAATAGCGCATTGTTTAATCCTAAGATGTGATAAGCCATTTAAGTAGATGGAAATCTGTTGCTTCCCATGAACACGGCTTGCTCAGGGAGAGCATATGCAAGTGTGGTTATGCCCAGAGCCAGCACATCGAAGGCACCCAGGTCAACCAAAATGAGAAGTGGAACTACAAAAAACATACCAAGGAGTTTCCAACAGACGCCTTTGGGGACATTCAGTTCGAGACTCTGGGGAAGAAAGGCAAGGTAAGCAGCGATGTTCTCCTTTCATGTGTGCGCCAAAAGCTTGGGCTGCCCAAGTTACCTTGAGTTGTCCAGTAGCGTGGAGGTGGGAGCCATTGGGTAATGGCTACCAACAATCATCGGAGGAAAAGATAAAGTCGTTAAAGGCGAGAGACTAGATTATGTCCAGTCAAAATTTAGCAATGAAGGATGGGATCATGACTAGAGCTGTACCCTTGACGTATCGTGGGTCACTGTAACATCCGCTGAGCTTAACATTTAAAGGATAGCAGAGTGCTTTCTGTGGGTGGTCTCTCTAGTTTTGAGACAGCGATCCTGAGGATGTACCGTAGCTCCAGTCAGAGTGACATGATCCATTGCCCATACCCATGAGTTTTACAAGGCTCCTTCCATTAGAAACTGGTCTTCCCCAAGTGTTCCAATGACAGCTCAGTCCACAGGCTGGATGCCCAGACCTTGACCCCATGCATACCCAAGCCTGGGCGTGGCAGTCTCCGAGCACACCCAGCTTCATTCACTGGGGCTCTGCCCCAGAAAGGATCAGTGAGTCTCGCTATAGGCCTACCCGTCTCTTCCTTGGCTCATCCGCATGTGCCAGGATGGCCATTTGAGGACCCCTTAATCATCTCTTGCCTACCCTGTTTCCAATACCTCAAAGGCCAGGTGGAATTGTAGGTTCGCCATCTTGTTTGTGGAACCATCCAAAGTTGCCCTTCCCACACATCGTCCTTCCACTTTCCTATGAGGCTCTGGTAGCAGCCTTGCCTAGGACAGACACCCTGTCCCGTGCCCCAGGAGCAGGCAGCCAGCCACCCAGCATCGCAGGGGCAGAGCCCACGAACCTCGTGCTTTTATCCTGCCCCCACAGTACTTACGCTTGTCCTGTGACACCGACTCTGAAACCCTCTACGAACTGCTGACCCAGCACTGGCACCTCAAAACACCCAACCTGGTCATTTCAGTGACGGGTGGAGCCAAAAACTTCGCTTTGAAGCCACGCATGCGCAAGATCTTCAGCAGGCTGATTTACATTGCACAGTCTAAAGGTACGCAGAGAATTGAGAGACTACCCAGGGGTCATTCTGCGCTGCATCTTGAGAGCTGGGAACAAAGTTTCCACATGTCACTTTCCCACAGAATCCAAATGCCCCATGTGTATATGTGTATATAGTTACGTATTATTAGATGTGGGTATGTGCACATGAGTGCAGGTACTTTCAGAAGCCAGAAGAGGGTATTGGTTCCTCCTGGAGACAGAGATACCGGCAGTTTTGAGCTGCCATTTGGGTGTTGGGTTTTGGATCTAGGTCTTCTGCAAGAGCAATATACACTCATAATGACTGAGCTATCTCTCCAGCCCCAAAGAAATGTAGTTGTTATTTTATTATAAATATAATTCTCAGATGGATGGGAAAGACAAGATGCTGTGGCTAACAGATTCACGGAGTAACTCTCACTCAGGTGTTGCCTTGATTAAAAAATAAACTCCTGGTATTTTAATTTAATTATTTATACATATAAAATTTCACCCAGAAGATTCTATTAAATCAAAAAGGGTGTTTTAATTAGATGCATCTTTAATCTCAGAGATCATTGGCATACTTTTGGAAGCAGAGGCTGCAGGATAGGTTGTGAGCATTGTGTGGGTGCATGATCAGATAATGGTGTCTTTGACTTCACATACTCAACTTAGCACCTTCTCTCTTTTTGCCCTTTCATTTTGAAACACTTTCAAGCCTTACAGAAATGTTTCAAGAAGAATATGAATGCACATGTTTAGATTTACCGATGGCCAGCACTTCATACATTTGTCTTCTATTGTCTTACGAATATTCGTGTACTAGGGTTTGGGGCCAAATGATTTCAGAGCAGGCTGCAGATATCATGGCTCTTAGCCAGGTTCACTGGCATGCATCTCCTAAGAGGAGCGATGTACCTGTCCATATATTTCAGTGCAGTTATCCAACCTGGGGTACACTGGTATTTTGTGCCCCTTTAATAACAAGCTTTTTAACTAAGAAACGTATTCCCCTAACTTTTCATATCTTCCCAGTTTTCTCACATCAGCACTAGGTCTCAGCCTTTGTCTGGCTCCACACTTCAATGAGCATACATCAGTAGCTTTGTAGATTGCATCTCAGCTTAGGTTTGATTGATGTCTTTCTTGTAAGTGAGCTAGCTCAGTTTAGCTGAACTCAATATTCTTGGAGCTTCTTTTGCAGAGATTCATTGACTGACAGAACTGAGAAGACACACTTTATTTTTATCCAGGGTTGTTGTAGGCCCTGTTAACATGATAGAAGAAAATATACATAAGTCCCTGGCATTGGGGCCAGCAAGATGGCTTAGCACATAAAGGTGCTTGTTGTCAAGCCTGAAAATTTGGTTTGATACCTGGAACCCACGTGGTGGAAGGAGAGAATGGACTCTTGAACGTTGTACTCTGACCTACACTTGGGCTACCCTGGGGCTCATGGGAGGAAGGTTTTCATAGGAATCTGGAAACACAGGACAAAAACCTTACTCAGTACGAGCTGAAGTTCTGTCCTCTCTCCTCCACAGGTGCGTGGATTCTCACTGGAGGCACTCACTACGGTCTGATGAAGTACATAGGCGAGGTGGTGAGAGACAACACCATCAGCAGGAACTCAGAAGAGAACATTGTGGCCATTGGCATCGCAGCATGGGGCATGGTCTCCAACAGGGACACCCTCATCAGGAACTGTGATGATGAGGTATGGGTGAGACAGGGGGCTCTGCAAGATCACATGGGAGAAAGACCAGGGCAGTGGCTATGGCTGTGGTGACCCCCAACCATGAAATGGTTTGTGTTGCTACTTCATAACTATAGTTTTGCTACTGTTAGGAATCATAATGTAAACATATGATATTTAAGACATCTAATATATGACCTCTGTGAAAGGACTGTTTGATCTCCAAAGAGGTTGCGAGCCAGGGGTTGAGAACCACTGGGCTTGACCAGAGAGGGCTAGGGCTCTGTGATGGAGCTAGATCGTGGAAAGCCTGCCTTGTAAGAACAGCATTTTTACCTTGGCAATAAAAAAACAAGGGTTGTTGTGTGGATACTTAAGGGACTCCAAAGCATGGGGTATCCATGAGGTATTTTGTCATTAAAATCTGTCCCCAGCAAACTCAGGTTAGATTTGAAGCCATTGTTTTTATAGCCCTGATCCAAATCCACCTCAAAAGAGTTCACCTGCAGCTACAAACTTGTGTTGCTGGATCAGAGTCTTGGGAGTTCAAATCCACTATTGTTCAAATCCACACCATCAAGTGTTCTGTGAGAACTGATTTAGAGAGTAGCAGGCCTCCCTCAAATCTCATACAGAATGTACTGGAAGCATACGACATCTTCTGTCATATGTGTCGAGCACGGTGTTTTAGAAACAGTGAGAAACTTCCCAATTCCAACTCAGAAGATTTGGGGTAGATGTTCAGAAATGTAAATTTAATAAACATCTTTATCCATCTGTGGCTCAGAGTAGACATTTAGGTGGTAAGTTTTAAGAGACTGTGGTTTTAAAAAACATGATTCACTTTGTCTCTGTCGTCATTTTTAAGATTTAAAAGGGGCACAAGGAACCTAGGAGTCAACTCTGTGTTCTTCCCAGAAAACCATTTAGAGATGTAGCAGGAGGATAAAATTTGTTTATAGAAAAGTCCCAACAATTACAGTCATAAAATTCATCCATAGAGAATTTAATATTAGGGCAGCATGACCATTAAAATATTTCTGTAATAACCAAGAAGTGACATGAATCTAAATGCTGAACAATACTTGTGACTAGTTATTTATTATTAGATATTATAATCTAGTAATATTACTACAGAAGGAAGTTCAGACAGATTATCATGAAAAATGAAGACGAACCATGGAAGTAGGAAAATACTAATTTTGAGGATGTTTGGGCAGCATGAAAATGCTTATAATTATAAATAAGAAATTATGAAACACAGGCGTGCATAGAAAAGTAACTAAATGCACATCAAATCTTGACGACAACAACTCTTGGCTCTTAGAATTGAGTATAATGTACATTCTCCCCTTACATTCTGCAGCCTCCATTCCTGTAGGAAACCAGTTTTCAGAGGCTTAAATCATATTGTTAGTTTTTATTCCTTTCATGTTTCTGATGCCAGTCTTTAGCAGATGACGTGGTGTTTGCAGCAAACTCTTAGGCTATTTTGGTTGGCTTTCTGGTTTCTTTAGTATTTATTTCCATGGGTGTCGGTGTTTGGTCTTCTGTATGATGACCTAATAATCTTGTTGGCCATGTCTTCTGACGTGGGCTTGTGCACATTCACTGCTGTGACATGGGTAGAACAGAAACTCAGCCAATGTGAGCTGAGGCCACTGTTCAAAACGCTTATGTGAACTTTAGATTCATTTCTGAGTATTTTGTCTCCCATCATCTGATTCTTTTTTAATTCTTTAATTAGTATTATATTTTTAAGTCATGAGAGCATTATATGCACATGAAAAAAAAAAAGACAGCACTTTTGCTGTCTGTTATCATACTTTCTCTGCTTGAACTTTGATGTTCTTTGTCAGGTACAGTCACAAGAGGAAGCATATAACAAACACACATTCTCTAACTTCAGTAGGGTCATAATAACGTCAGCCTGTATCTCAAAAACAAGTAAGTGCCCCCCCCCCCCGTGCCTTGCAGGGACATTTTTCAGCTCAATACATCATGGATGACTTCACCAGAGACCCTCTATACATCCTGGACAACAACCATACCCACCTGCTGCTTGTGGACAACGGTTGCCATGGACACCCCACAGTGGAAGCCAAGCTCCGGAATCAGCTGGAAAAGTACATCTCTGAGCGCACCAGTCAAGGTCAGCAGTTAGGGACCCAGAGACCAGCCTCGAGCTGTTGTGACGGCAGCTCGTGCTGCATTGCTAGCCCTCTTGATTAGATGTCTTCACTGCTCAAGAGGAGTTAATATTTCTCCTTTCTTCAGCATCCCAGAAGTGCCTCCGCTGCAGAATCACTGGCACACATCCTTCAGCATGCTGAAGACAGCGACAGATAACTTTTTACACTTTTGTATCAGTTTAGGAAGCCTGCTGGCTTTTCTTCCATTAGCATTTAGAACTAGTGAAGTCCCTAAGGGGGAAAGATGTATTTAAGAGGCAATGCACTTAGGTAGGGTAAGGTAAGAAGCCAGTCTACTAGTGTCAGGACTGGAAGGTTATTTATTCATTTTATGTATGTGAGTACACAGTAGCTGTCTTCAGACACATAAGAAGAGAGCATCGGATCCCCACTACAGATGGCCGTGAGCCACCATGTGGTTGCTGGGAGTTGAACTTAGGACCTCTGGAAGAACAGCCAGTGCTCTTAGCCACTGAGCCATCTCTCTCCAGCTCCCTGAAAGGTTATTTAATGCTTTAGTTTCTATGGACTACTAGTATAGACTCACCAAAAGCCCTGGTTTTGCAGAAACTGAGTGCAAGCCACAGGTGACTACCCTTCTTGTGTACAGGATGCTGAAGAGTGTCTTGCTTTGGAGAGAGGTTGCCCTGTGATTGAATGACAGTGACTCAAAGACATCCTCAATTGTTTCCCTAAGGAAGCTATTTATAGATGCACTAAACTCCATTGAGAGAATGCCTTGTTATGCAAATCTCTCACCCACTTAAGAAAGCATAGGATTACACAAATGAGGGAGAGAATATGAGCAAACTTCAACCCGCTCTAATCAAAGCCACAACTGTTAATGAAGCACTTTAAAAGGCATTTTAAAAAGCAGCCACACGTGGCAACACTGCGCATGTCACACAGTTGATAGTCTGGTGCACGGTGATTCATTTCCTGTGATCTATCCCTTCAAGGTCAAGGTCAAATCCAAGCAGCTATGACCCAAGGCAAGAGCTCTCAGAGCAGACACTCCTCCCACTTCCTCCATGCCCAGTCCTTAACATGGAGTCCAGACACACTATCTTCTTTGTTTTACAGATTCCAACTATGGTGGTAAGATCCCCATCGTGTGCTTTGCCCAAGGAGGTGGAAGAGAGACTCTGAAAGTGAGTTCTGGCTTGGTTTTCTGGAAGGCTGATCTACAGCTTTCTCTGTAGATGCTCCCACCCACCCCCAGTCTTTTGGGTTTATCTGATCTTTTAAAGCTAAATTTCCAGTTACTGTATAAAACAAAATATACTGTGAGCTTCTCATGCATGGACATCCTGTGATTTCCCCACGTTCAGTACACTACTCCCTCCCTTCCATTTCTCTCTTTCTCCCCATTTCTTTCCTCTCTTTCCTTCTGCCCCACAGTCCTTTCTCCCTTCATGGCAGCTCTCTCTCTCTCTCTCTCTCTCTCTCTCTCTCTGTCTCTCTCTGTCTCTCTGTTGTGTGTGTTCTAGATTCTCCATACAAGAGGAAATATGAATGTCTTTCTTATTCAACATTATTATCTACAGTGCCACCCCTTTCTCTACAAATGACAAGGCTTCCTTTAGAGCTGACTAAAGCTCCATTGTTTTAGCCAGCACTTAATCCATCCACCCATGGGGCGGCTAGTCTGATTATATACCTTAGCTGTCGTGGACAGTCCCATAGCGCACGTGGGAGTGCTTGTGTCTCTCTTGTCAGCCGACTTAGATTCCTTTCTGATGTAGACTCGTGAGTGGTATGCTGGGCCCTATGGTTTTTCTATTCTTATTTTGAGGTGTCTCTATGTTTCTTCCCATAATCACTGCACTAACTTAAACTTCAATCAGAAGCACATAGGGTCACTTTTCCTTGGCACCCTCGCCAGCAGGTTCTCGCTTTATTTCTTGATGCTAGCCAGGCTGACAGTGGTGAGATGGCCAAGAATATTAAACATAATTTTTAAAAAAGATTTATTTTATTTATTATATGTAAGTACACTGTAGCTGTCCTCAGACACTCCAGAAGAGGGCACCAGATCTCGTTACGGATGGTTGTGAGCCACCATGTGGATGCTGGGATTTGAACTTATCACCTTCGGAAGAGCAGTCAGGTGCTCTTACCCACTGAGCCATCTCACCAGCCCTAAAAGATCTTTTTTTTTTAAAGATTTATTTTATTTATTATATGTAAGTACACTGTAGCTATCTTCAGACACTCCAGAAGAGGGCGCCAGATCTCGTTACGGATGGTTGTGAGCCACCATGTGGTTGCTGGGATTTGAACTCATCACCTTCGGAAGAGCAGTTGGGTGCTCTAACCCACTGAGCCATCTCACCAGCCCCAAAACATAATTTTATAATTATTTGGCCCTTACTATTTCTTCTTTTGAGGAGCAATCTGTTGGATTTAGTTGCTTGTTTGATAGCTATAGAATTTGGAGTTTTGGTACTTAACTTTTGGAGTTTGTAGATTCTAGATATGAATACTCTGTCAGCTGTATGGCTGGCACAGCTTTCTCTCTCATTCTGGCAGCTGTCCCTTCACTCTGTGGACTGTCTTCTTTGCTATGGAGGAGCTTTCTTATTTCATGAAACTCTGATTCTCTATGTGCTGCTGTTTCCTGACCCATTTGGATCCTTCCTGGAAGGCGCTTGCTTCTGTATCTTGAAGTGTTCTGCCTATGTTGTTCTGCTTGGTTCAAAGTTTCAGCCCATGTACTAAGGTCTCCGATCCATTTTTCTTTGAATTTGGTATAGGATGAGAGAGAACCATCTATCTAGCCCCCTTCTTCTACTTTAAAAAATAACTTTTCTGAGTATGCTGATGTTTCTGGCAGTTTTTGTTTGTTTCTTTGTTCTAACTTTCAGGGCTTGCCATTCTATGCTCTCCTGACTGACTCGGGTTTCCACTGAGTCTGCTGATAGCTGTTTTGTGAGTTGACTTCTTTTCCTTCAACTTTAGAAAGCACTTATTTGCAGTCTTACCATTTTAACTGTATTGCTTTGTGGAGAGATTGTTTTCCTGGCTGTATGTATTTAAGTTCTAAAACATTTCTTGCATTTGGATGGTCCTTCCATTCCTGACTGGAGGTTTTTTTGTTTTGTTTTGTTTTTGTTTTTGTTTTTCTATAAATGTCATTGTATAGCTTTTCTGTGTTTTAAGTTTTAATTGAAGTTCCTTTTCTCCCTGACAGTTTTACAAATTTGGTTTCTTTATGACGTCTCACATTCTTGAAAACTTTGTTCAGGGACTTTCTTGACTTTGTCATCTCTATATACTAAGCTCTTTACTGAAGGAAGTAGGAAATATTTTCCTACCATGTGCCATTCCTTTACTAGACACGGGTAGCTCCTTAGCTGAGAAGTGTTGGGAGATGCATTCGGAATGGCATAAATAACTCCTGGGGATCCTGGACTCCATGTGCAGGAATCTCAGGGCCAGGTGATGCTGCCAACATGGAGTGCCTGGATGATTCTGCACCCCTGACACTGAGTGTCCGGGCAAAGACTTCCCTTTCCCACCCACACCCCTGGTCTTGGTGTTACTGTTGCACTAAATTCAGGCCTCTGGCTCTGTAGAAATGAACATCATCAATACTGCATTATAGTTAATGGATACATTGTCTTCCAGAACCAACCTTCCTTCCTTCCTTCCTTCCTTCCTTCCTTCCTTCCTTACTTCCTTCCTTCCTTCCCTCCCTCCCTCCCTCCCTCCCTCCTTTTCTTCTTTCTTTCTTTCTTTCTTTCTTTCTTTCTTTCTTTCTTTCTTTCTTTCCTTTTGCTATAGGAATAAGATCTAAGAAAATAACAATCAACTCTTTACTTATTTCTATGCCTACCTCCCCTTTCCTGATTTTAGTTTAAAACTGGGGTTAGGATTAGCAGACTTGCACATGCTGGCAAAATTACCTGAAATCATAGACAAACTCTCACTGTCTGTTCTTTTACAGAACAATGGCTTTTTATTTATCCATTCAACAGATACTTATGAGATATTATAAAAGCCGCTATTGAGACCACTGGCTTTTGTTTGTTTGTTTGTTTGTTTATTTTTAAGCCATTCAGGAGCTTTTCAAAGAAAACATGTTTTAAAAGAAATTTCAGGGAACAATTAAAATTGGCCATTTTTTTTCAGTGTGAAATGGCCACAAGACAAATGCTGAAAAGGGCGCCATATAAAGAAGGGGTGCAGAGTGGGGGTGTGAAATAGGCATCCCACTTAGGGTGAGCATTCTACAGCCTCTCATTCTCTGTACTTTGCACAGTTGTAGCAGCTACTGCCCACAGAAGCTTCTCTGATGCCGGCTGAGCAGTGTACTAATCTATGGTTATAGCAGTAAGACACTGAGAGTCAGTTTAATTCTATGCCCACTTGGCAGAGTAACAGTCGTAGGTTCTCCCCTAGGGCCTGAGTGTCTTGCCACAGGTTCCTGATCCCATTAACAGTTCTGGATGTGAGTTTTATCTTGCGGAGTGGGCCTTAAATGTAATCAGAAAGTGACTGGTGACTTCCACGCCACCTCATTGCGTCAGTGGGCATGTCTTGCCTGGCCATTGCATCGGTGGGCGTGTCTTGCCTGGTTAGTTGCTCTTGTAGCTCACAGGATCCACAGCTGGCTAAGACTAAGGATTGCTCTTCTACTCTGCCAGTGCATAGCACTTTCCTGCACTGTGAGTGCTAGTCAGTAGAGAGGAGGTTTCCAGGTCAGTATTAGGTTGATTTCCCCATGTTCTGTGACTCTTGTTGGTGGTATCTTTAGCAATAGGCTCTTCTTGTCAAGGATAATACCCTGAAGTGTTCGGGGGTGGGGGTGTCTTTGGAACTTCACTGGTCAGCAACTCCCCAAAAGGTAACCCATACCTGGCCCTGGACTTTTTCCTATTAGCCTGAGATGTCTTGGATGGCCTTTGCTGCCCAATTGTTGGTTGGGATGATGTGGGATGAGCTGGTAGAAGGAGTGACCAAAATCAAAATGCATTGTGTAAAGTTCTCCAAGAACTAAAATAAATAAGAAAGAATAAAGAGCAGGCAGAGAGTGGTGGCAGACAGTAGAGGTGGAGCGAGATGGTAGATCAGGAAGATGGAGAGACGGAGAGAGATCAACTGGGAGATGGCTGCATGCCATCTCTCTGAAACTTAAGATTTGAAAAACAGATTTCTTGTCCTAGGGAGGAAGGAAAGGTAAAAAATCCACTGCAAGTTAAGGGAGGAAGTCTCTACAGCGTTATCTACAAAGATCTGCCTAGCTTGTGTTCGTCCCTCAGAAGCCAGGACAGGAGATCATGTGGTTAAATAACATTGAAGTAATGTTTCTCAGGCTCCTTGGCCCCACATCTTTTAGCTGTTACCCAACACTTGCCCTTAGGTCCATCCTGAGTATGGACTCTGAGGCCTGTGAAGGGGTTTCCAGCCTGTTCCCTCAAACTCAACATAGCTTCATGCTTTTGATCTCATGGGCTATGTTTTCTCTGTGGGGAAGCTTTCAGCCTGTAAAGAAAGGGACTTACAGGCTTTTCTGTGCCTATGTGAACATTAATCCCTTGATCTTGAACTTAGGTGAGCAAAAGTCTGAGTCCCTTCTTCCAACTTCCAAAGTTCTCTCAAAGGAGACATTGGTCGGAGAGGTGTTTATCCAGAAAGTAATATTTCAGGAAATGTCGTGCAATAAGTGAGGAGAGGAGGGAAGGAGTCAACGCATAAAGCACATGGTTAACTGCCTTTACAGTATCTCCAGGGCATCATGGTTAACTGCTTTTACAGTATCTCCAGAGCATTGATTATTTCTTTTACATAAGTTATCACTAATAAGGATATTTTCAAAGTACCTCTTTATGGAAGACAAACTTACATTTTTATGGAATTTGTCATTTCTTCAGGTTGTCAAATGATGGCCTTACTTTTCCCATCCACAAAGCCACTGCAGTTGGTTTGATTTGGGTTTGAAATAAAAGCCACAATGGGAAAGGCAGTAAGAGGCATCAAAGCCTCTTGTTTACTCCCTTGATTTAGCACTTTGGGCCTGAGCTGGATGATGTTGATCACTCCAGTCTCCTCTATCTGCCCAACTCCCTCCCTCTTTTAGGCCATCAACACCTCCATCAAAAGTAAGATCCCCTGTGTGGTGGTGGAAGGTTCAGGGCAGATTGCTGATGTGATCGCCAGCCTGGTGGAAGTGGAGGATGTTTTAACCTCTTCCATGGTCAAAGAGAAGCTGGTACGCTTTTTACCACGCACTGTGTCCCGGCTGCCTGAAGAGGAGATTGAGAGCTGGATCAAATGGGTGAGTTTGGGGGAAGATGCTAGAGGCAGGGTATGGGTAAGACAGGTTCCTGGGGATGGGATAGTGTCTCATGTTCTTGATTCCACCAGCAACAGTGAGTATTTGGGTTTTCTTCATGACTTTGAGGCTGTTCTCTGGACTATACTAGTTGCTTTCCTGGAAATTGAAATTTGGATAAGTTGTATACTGTTCAATTATCTGTTCTTAAGAGATAAGCTCAAGTCCTTTGCAAAGCTTGTCTTTCTCTCATGCCACAACGCCAACACATATGCTTCTGTGTTTGGTATACATCACAGATAGGGAGGACGGAAGTCCCTAGAAATGCAGGCTCTACTCAGAGTCAACATCTACTGAAGTCATCACTGGGGAAGATCTGCCATCCAGACCCTACAACCTTTGGCTGCATTGGAATCTCTCATCTTTCTTAGACGGCTTGTGAGAAAAGTTGACATACAGGAACACTTAGGCTTCTGGTTGATAGTCTTAATCAGCACACTTGAATGTGTTAATGTTGTATATTCTTTCTATTTGTTTCATGACTGCTGTTCATGTTAATGACAGTCTGATCATCACATGACAGGGTGCCCCTTTATCTCAGCCCCTTCACCCGTACCAGTTGATACCACCAGAAATGGCGTCTGTTTGTGTTTGGTTATTTTTAGGAGCAAATGCTGCCACCTAAATTTTTACCCCACTGAGGAAATAAAAGGCTTACAGCACAAGGGTTATTTTCATCACAGAGTCAATGAAAGGTTGGGTTTCGTTATATAATGGATAGTGATAACAATAAGATTTCAAAAACTGGAGTGTAGCTCCAGCAATACTTGTTATTTGTAGAGGCCCTTAAGACATTAAGTGCAGCAAACTGAAGTCCTGGACCATAAAAGATTTTTCTTTCTTCACTTACAATATTACTTAATGCAAGCCTGGGCAAACCAAACACTGGCTGAAAGATGACACAAGTTAACCCTGCCTTCTGTGGTATGAGCTACTCTTTACTAATTCCCACAGAGTGGGGTCCTAGTGAGCTCCTTTAATTTTACACGAGAGGGTGGCTCTCTCATAAACTTGAGGGAATGGTGGGATCTGAAGTGGTCAAAAAACAAGTCCTTCCTAGATTAAGCCCACTTGTCTAAAATTTAGAAATTTGGAGCCTGAATATATGGTTGAATTTCATCCCCATAGCCTAGAGACAGCACCTGTACTGGGCGAGGCCTTGCCTATTGGTGGCTTGTGTGATCTCCCCATTGAGATATTGTGGGGTTTTTTTTTGTTTGTTTGTTTGTTTGTTTGTTTTAGATTTTTCACACCAAAAGGTTAACACTGGTGGTTTTGTAGGAAAGTTCTCACAAGAATAATGTACTGTCATGTCCAAGATTAGCACAAGAATCAGGCAAAGGGAGATGAAGACTGAACTTTATGGAAGGTTGAAGGCAAAATTGAACAAAGAGGCTGAGAGGAACCCGCCATAGGCATCCTTCCTTGTGCTGAGTCCTGAGTGCACTGGTTGAGGCCACACATCACAGCCAGCACATGACAAATGCTGCTCTCCTTATATCAGAGCATCATATTCTGCAAGCAACAGATACCAGGGAAGATAACCATCAGAGATATGGCTGGAGAAGGGCAAACTCACTGTCTACCCAGAAATAATGAAGTGGTAGAATGGCCAGTAAAATCATTCCTTGATATTATTTCCACATGAAAATAGATAGATAAGGGGAAGGGTGCTCGCTGTCTGAAATGGCGATGCATTTCTGACTCTCTACACCTTGCACACCTGTATAGCTTTAGTTAATTCTAACAGGTAAAAAGACAAATTTTAGTCACTGGTATTGCATAATGGTTACCTCTCTCCATTTCCTGTGATAGGTGAAAAGAATTCAGTGGTCAGTGCGAAAATACCCAGAGAGGAAGGAATGGAAAAATTTTAATTTGCCTCCTTAACATGGACCTGTGTCCATTCCAGTGGCTTTCCATTTTAAGCCTTCTATGTGTTAACACGTGGAGTCTGGTTCATGTCATATCCAAAGAACGAAATAGTCCTAATGGTCCCTCCATTCTTTATGAGGGGTTTTGAAGTCTACTTCAAGAAAACTGTCATAGCCAATTCGTCCTAAGCTAAATGTCAGGCTAATTTTGCTGCTTTTGATTATATTATCATTTCTGCAATTTATATCTAATTTATATTCACATCTAATTAAATATATTTATTTCTAATCATGTCGACCAGAAGGCATACATAAAAATGAAAATTACCCTGGCATTTTAACTATGCATTCACATGGAGTTGTGCAATCGGTACAGATTTCCCAAAAGACCAAACTTGTGAGTGGGATTATTAACTAATAAGTATGCAGATTAGTGTGATATATAAGCAACCTACCAGTGTAGTCTTGAGTGACCTTGCTGATCACATGGATGGCTGACTTCCAAAGCTGACTCATGCTTACTCTACCTCTCCAAGAAATCCCTGTCCTCCTGTCCCTGGGAGCTCACCTTGTCCCCCAACAGCTCCCTCACAGTGATTCCATACAACTACCATAAGCCCATAAAGGTCCTGAGTTTCTCTAGTATCTGAATATTAGCCATACTAAATCCCATTCATTCAAACACAGTTAGGGTCCACAGAACCCTCTCTAGGGCAGTTACTGTGCTCTGTATCTGTGTTTGTTTGTTTTTTTTCCCTTATTATTACAAAATCAAAGATGTCTTACCCCAATGGAGCTGCCTTTTGACCCTTAACCCATGGCTGCTTCTCCTTCCTTCTTTCCTGTACTTTCTTTTCTCTTGTGGTCCCCACCCCAAGCCCACAAAACCTAAACTCCACCTGTATCTCTTCTGCCCAGTTATTGGCTGTTGGCCTCTTTATTCTCCAATCAGAATTAACTTGAAGTTAGGTGCCTTTTTCAAAGACTGTTTCAAAATTAAACACTACAGAAAAGAAATTACAAAGGATAGTATATGTCTCTCACACATGATAATATAAGTTATTGATCTCTCTAGTATCAAGTTCTCTTGCTTGTTTGCCTTTGAATTATTCCTTCCTCCTGTCTCAGACTTTATGACCAACCACACTTAGAAGGTTTCCATGGTCTTCTGTTGCCAGTTCTTCATTCTTTTACTTACCAGACAATTGGTATCTTTAATGTGTCAGGTTTCATCTCTCTCTCACATACATTCACACATATACTCAGAGAGAGAAAAAGAGAGAGAGAGACAGAGAGAGAGAGAAAAAAACAGGCAGACAGACATGCACACACACAGACATACACTCACATATACACATACAGAGACAGACATGCACGCACACAGCAGACATGCATGCACACAACAGACATGCATGCATGAATACACAGACAGACAGACAGACAGACACACACACACACACACACACACACACCCCTAGTTGAATGAAACTTTCAAAGCAGTATTATAGGAACTCTTTGATGTATCTGTCCCTGTATAACCTGCACTCTGACCACAATAGTTGTGGTCAAGAAATCATTTATACAATTAAGAAGTTAGAAGCTGTGGGTTCAGATATTGGTGAGGGGGAAGATCTAGAATCTTCAATATGTGGTCATGAAAAACACAGATGGAATAATTATAGGTGGGGAGACTCATATAAAAACCTGCTTCCTCCCTGGGGATCTATAGGTAGTTCATGGTTGTTGGGGAGGAGGAGTCATATCCTCCACTGGTGTAAAGTTGCCTGGGCTCAAGTAAGTAATCCTTCATGGATGCTCATACAGGCAAACCTAATTAATGTGGTGGGGCTCATGGACAGACAGACAAGTGCACACACATACACATATGTACACATACATGCACATGCACACATACATACAAACATACACATGCACACACAAACATACACATGCATGCACACACATGTACACACACAGAGAGGGGAAAGATTACAGTAACAGAAGGGAGATCTGCTGAGAAAAAGGAAGGATTTAGAGGGAGCAGGAGAGGATACAAGAGGATAATAGGGTGTTAGAATCAAAGTAATGTGTATATGTGTGTGTGTGTGTGTGTGTGTGTGTGTGTGTGTGTGTGTGTGTGTGTGTGAAAAAGAGAAAGAATAGATTCATCAAGAAAGAAGTTTATATTTGTCCTGCCTACGATCCACTGATTGACAACACTCTTCCTGATGTGTTACCAGCTCAAAGAAATCCTTGAGAGTTCTCACTTACTCACAGTAATTAAGATGGAAGAGGCTGGAGATGAGATTGTGAGCAACGCCATTTCCTATGCCCTGTACAAAGGTGAGTGGAGTCAGCTCCCTGAGAGTGTATCCTTGCAAGATGAAGTGACTGTTATATAAGGTGAACTTCCTTGGATGGATGTATTTCACAGAATATGACGTTTCATGTCACTAAAAGGCTGGTCAAGCGTAACCAAGGTGCTCTGCAAGCAGCTGTTTCTAATCATGGTTTCAAGTACTTTTGGAGTCTCAGACGCCTTTAAAAATGTTGTAATAACTTTGTACTTCCAGGAGTGTGTGCACACATGCTTCACATGCACACATGTTCATGTGCTACAAACACACCAAACACACCACACACACACACACACACACACACACACACACACACACACACACACCACAAATAATTTTGAATTCAACTTCAGGGACTCACAAATCTAAAGCTTATGGCTGACCTCGAGGAAGAACAAGGCTTTACTGTCTTGAAATTCCATCAAGGTGAACTAGATGTGGTGGCATATACCTATAATTTCAGCACCTAGGAGGCAGAGGTGGGTAGATCTCCATGAGTTCAAGGTCAGTCTGATAGAGAGCTCCAGAAAAGCCAGAGCTACATAATGAGGCCCTGTTTCAAAAAGGTATTCCATCAAAGTGGAATTACCTGTAGTAAATAGATACCAGTAAAGCCTTGCCCTTTAGACAGAAATACCTGACCAATACATGCTAAGTATACAAAGAAAATCTGGGACCACATGGGTATCATTTAATCATTAGAACATTCTTGTGCTGGTCAGAAGATTGTCAATATTGCTATTTATTCCAATAGAATTGGGTCTAGCTAGATACATAGATCTGGAAAATATCAACTCTGGAAATAACCATGTGTGCTATATTAGCTACTTCTCTCATTTCTGAGGCCAAGTATCTGACAAAAGTAACATGAGGGAGGAAGGCTTGTTTTGAATCATAGTTTTAGGGATGTGATCTACTATGGAGGTGACAGGCAGCTCTGTGGAGGGGGGAGCAGATGCCTAAGACCCCTTACCTCTTCATATCCGGATAGACTAGGAAGGAGAGGTAGAGATGATAGACATAGATAGATAGATAGATAGATAGATAGATAGATAGATAGATAGATAGAAAAAGAGAGAAAGTGGGGAGAGAAAGAGGAGGGAAGAGATTGGGTTGGAAGTTTGGCCTCTCATACCTGCTTCCTGTGACTGACTTACTCTAGCTAAGCCCTGCCTCCTAGATGTTTCACAGCCTCTCAGAACTTTTCCAGTAACTAGAGAGCAAGAATTCAAGCACAAGAGGCTGTGAGGAACATTTCACACTCAAATCATAACAAATACATTATGGCAAAACAGCTAATTATTTTGTAGATTTAAATATAGGATAAGTCAAATCCAACTTTTGGAGTATACTACTTATGGAACCTCGATCTATAGAGACATGCCAATATATCCTAGTTACACTGTATTCGAATGTAACAGAAAGGTATTGTGATCTGTGTTCATTATTATAGACTCCGGGGTATACACAATGCAGATTAGAATGGTGACAGTAGAGATGTGACAGTTTTGTCTGATTCCAGGGCTTTGACGAGTGGCTCTGATAGTTGGATGTAATAGCCTGGCTTCCTTATGTGTGGCCCGTTGGTCTGTCCCTTTTCTTCCTGCCCACGTCCAGCCTTCAGCACTAATGAACAAGACAAGGACAACTGGAATGGACAGCTGAAGCTTCTGCTGGAGTGGAACCAACTGGACCTTGCCAGTGATGAGATCTTCACCAATGACCGTCGCTGGGAGGTAGCAGAAGCCTCGGGGGTTACTCTTTGGGTTCGCAGGGACAATGGTCTCAACAGGAGATGGTCTATATCTAACGAGGTCATCAATCTAGAGTCTTGTTAATGACTCTATCCTGGTATATCAGTCTTGTCCAGCCTCATTTCCCTTGATTTTAAGATGGGATAACCATGCTGACTTAGTAGGTTCTTGCAAACAGATAACATAGCCAATGGCTGCAGTGTATGGCCCTGTCTGATGTGGAGCTATGAGTGTGCTCTCAGGAGGGATTACCTGGAGGGGTGGGGACAATTGTGGAATTATCAATCTAGCTTGACTAAAAAGATGAAGACAGCCACATTCTTTTGCCACCTCCTCACCTAGCAAAATTCTGGTAACAGATTTGTCAGGAATGAGATGTATAAGGGAGAGTGGAACAACTTTGCTGAAGACACTCACCAGTGTCTTCAAGTGAGGTTCTTGGGATGCCCTGGGTTAAATGAGCACGGCCAATATGGAAGTTGCGTGTGCATCTAAAAACTATACATTTCCAGCAGACCACTTTTGTATATTTTCCATTTGATAGACATTTTAGGAGCCCACTTATGGGGTTACATGCATCTAAAGTTCAACCAGCCTTGGAAACTCTGTTCAGGAGGAACAATTGAACCATCAAACAGAGATTTACAGGGTGCATCTGTGTGTTTGGCTCTTCTGAATTAGTCGAATTTATTAAGGACAGCGAGGATAGATTTGATTTTACACATGTATGCGTGGATTTGAAGATGTACATAGCTCAGTTTCCATCTTCAGCAGCCAGGCTAAGAAAACACTCTTAGACACATGACTGTATCATCAGGACTTGATTTACATTAACATGTGATCAATTTTAATGATGTAGTAGAAATAGTAATGGCTCATGAATTTTTGAGTTATTCATCCCTTTAGCAAACATTGTGTGATGTTTGGTCTTTGCACTATAATGAAGCCTATTATATACATCACACAACATTAGTTAATGGAGGGAAAGTAGAAGTATAACTGTATTAATTAACTGATTCATAAATGAATCCCTCCAAGAAGACTATTCTATTTAAATAAGGTCAGATGGTAAATAAACAAACATAGACACTTGTGAACATTATACATTTAATTTTATTACCTCGGATAAAGGTGGTTAGGGGGAAGGACATGGGGGTTAAGAGTTTGATTGCTGGAGTAGCTATCTGTGTGTCCCCGGGCAAGGTCTTCAACTATGCTCTGTCGAGTTAATAATACAGTGCCATACAGGAGCCAACTTATTCTGGCTTGCAAAAGCTAGCTGTTAAGTTTTCAGAAATGTATGGGGTTGGTTGTTGAATATAGTCATTATTAAAAATTGAATCAAACAACATTATAATTTGAAGAAATTGTGTGAAAATCAAAAGTAAGACATAATCAAGGCTAATGTCTTTGAGGATGATGGAGAAAGCTTAGTGGGCTAGGGCATTTATTCTGCAAGCATGAAGCCCTGTGTTCAAATCACCGTCAGTCACATAAAAATCTTCGTATGGCTCTGTGTGTGTCTGTAATGCCAGCACCGAGGGATGGAGACTGGTAGATCCTAAGAGCTCACTGGCTACAGAATGTAGCCAAAGAGACCAGCTTCATGTTTAGTTAGAGGCCCAGCCTCAGGGCAATAAGAGGCCAGTGAGAGAGGAAGAGATGTGATGTCTTACTCTGGCCTTTTCATGAGCACTATCAGGGGCACACATCTGCACATGCACGTGCATGCACACACACACACCCATACACACACCCCTACACACACACCTGCACACATGCAAACATGCACACATGCACACATGCACACATGCACACCTGCACCCCACACATACAATGCCCCCCCCCCCCAACTCACCAACTCATGACTTTCTACTTATTTTAGAAATTGCGTTTGTGGGGTGGGTTTACTTCTGCTGCTACTGTCTGCCGTTAGGACCTTCACTAATGAAGGACCCTGCTGTCTAGTGTGAGCCCACTAGTCTAAGATCCTGTCTAGTAGTGGGAGCCTCCAGAACTATTTCTGATTCTGCCTTCAGAGGTGTCACGGTAGTAGCTGAAAACTCACCCCGGCAGGAGTATGTGCATCACAGGACTCAGCAGAGACGGCGTCAGGGTGCATGTTTCTCTCAGAGAGCTATTGCTAGAGATTTGTCAGGCTTGCCTGAAAACACAGAGACTAGCTGTAACACCTTTCACGTTGTGTTGTTACACTGATTGAATTAGATGGTGTTTCCAAACGACTCAGAACACTGGCTCTTACTAAGATCTATACTATTATCTACTTAGAAGGAAATTTTAAAATGACCTCATGCAGTGTTTCACAGCGCGCATAGTGATTTCCTAGCTACTCACATCAACCTACAGCAGAGATGATCTCATTTTGTTGACAAGTGAGTCAGAGCACCATAGATGTCACTGGATGGGGGCTCCTGGTGGTGGTGAATGGGGGAGGGGCTGCTCTGAGCTTGAATCTCTGAGAGAGCATGACCTGGGTCGTCTCATTTGTTTTCACCGAGCAGAACAAAACAAACTGAGGCTCAGAGACAGAAATCTTGTTCTGACTCATTGAACTAAAGGCTGGTAGAATCGAGATTTGAAAACAAATGAGTGTGTGTGTGTGCGCACAAGCAAAGCTTTTCTTTTCCTGTGTGCAAGTGGCTCTCAGGGTGGTCCTAGGACCAGTGACAATGTAACCCAGAAATGTGTTAGTGGTATAAACTGCTATGTTCTGTTTCAAGCTTGCTGAGTTAGAAAGCAAAGTTGATTGCCAGCAGTCTGGTATAGCAAGTCCCCATGCTTGAGAACCACTGCCTCATACTATCTAGTGTGGGGCCAAAGGGAAGGCACACACACACACATGGAATGAAATGCAAGATAGTAGGTGTGATGGACACATGCTTAGAGGGCAGTGGAGAAAATGGAGATATCACTCTCCCCAGATGAACCCCTTACCTGTTGATCCCAGAGAGATCTAAAGAGTCGGGGATCCCTGAAGAGGACAGGAACTCCACAGAAATAACAACAGAGTTAACTAACCTAGACCCTTGGGGGGCTCTCAGACTCTCAACCACCAGCCAAAGAACATACATGGGCTGGACCTTGGCCTCCCTGCTCATATGTAGCAGATATGCAGCTTGATCTTTATGTGGGTCCTGAACAACTGGAGTTGGGGCTATCCCAAAAGCTGTTGCATGTACTAGGGATATGTTTTACTAGCTGGGCTGTCTTGTCTGGCCTCAGTGGGAGAGGAAGCACTTAGCCCTGCAGAGATTTGAAGTGCTGGGGGTGGGGGAGATACCCAGGGTAGGCCCACCCACTCAGAGGAGTAGGGTAGGGGATGGGGGAAGGATTGTGGGAGGGTGTGCCTGGGAGGGGGCCAGTAAGCAGGGTATAACGTGAATGAGTAAAAAAAATTAAATTAAAAAAAAAATTAAATTAAAAAATAAAAACAGAGTGGAGGACCCAAAGATCCCTTAACAATTTCTCCTAGGTAAGATGTGAATGTAAGTAAACAGTATTAGGCTGATATAAAGCACCAAGGCTGCCGTTACACTGAGGGCCAGACAGGGAATGGAGGGAGTGAAGTAGGCTGGTGGTGAGGAGTCATGAATTCAGTGGGCATCAGGGGGCCCTGGTTCCTGGGAATACGTGCCATAGGCTTCTAAGGGAGGTTTCCCTGTTGTCAGACCTTGCACCTTCCACTTTTTGATTTTTTAAAAAAAGATTTATTTATTTATTGTATGTAAGTACACTGTAGCTGTCTTCAGACACTCCAGAAGAGGGCATCAGATTTCGTTACAGATGGTTGTGAGCCACCATGTGGTTGCTGGGATTTGAACTTGGGACCTTCGGAAGAGCAGTCGGCGCTCTTAACCACTGAGCCATCTTGCCAACCCGCACCTTCCACTTTTAATGCTCAAAATAAAATCTTGATGATCCTTTGGATCTGTGAGTGTTGGCAATGAAACTAACTCGTAACAAATATCATATAATACACCGGAGAGTTGATACAGAGCAAACCTACTGGATTGTGGCTAAAAGAGAGCATTGATCTTTCTTTAGACTCTTAGGAAAACTAGACAATGGCTTCTGCCTGAAATCTCAGCCTTTGGGAGGCTGATGCAGGAGGAGTGCCATGAATCCTAAGCCAGCATGGATTATGTGGTGAGTTTCAGGCCAGATTGGGATACCAAGTTAAGACCCTATCTAAAAATAAATAAGAATCAAAGGATTCTTAGGAAAGCTCAGTAGGACCATCTTACCAGACACTCAGGACACACTGACACAGGTAGCCAACACCCTAGTGTTCCAGTGATTTGCTGCTGTGACACCCAGACCTTTGCTAGACAGTATGTGGCTTGATGGGCTTCATATTGGCAATTGTCTGAGAACTCTGCCACTGTAGAGAAGGTGAGATTTTTACCTAGGAAGGGCAGCAGAGCCCATGGCATGGACAGGCAGCACTGACAGCTGGTTCACAGTATCTACTGTAGACTCCCACTGGTGGCTTCTCCTCCCTAATGCCCTTTCTGCCAAAGTCGGTTCCTGACCTATGTCATGCTTAAATGGGTGTGCTACCACCACATACTTACATTCATATTCAAAGTGCGTTCCCACATTCAAAGGCTTCACTGTGCTGCTTTCCCATCTAGATGCTGAAAATATGAATTCTATTGTCAAAGCAGGATGGAGAGAGAAGCTGAAGATGCTAGGATTTTGTGGCTGGAATGCAGAGACTTTGTGTTTTCTTCGTTGGCCTTGTGGTATGAGCTCTCCTCTGTTCTGTCTCTTTAGTCTGCAGACCTTCAGGAGGTCATGTTCACGGCCCTCATAAAGGACAGGCCCAAGTTTGTCCGCCTCTTTCTGGAGAATGGCCTGAACCTGCAGAAGTTTCTCACCAATGAAGTCCTCACAGAGCTCTTCTCCACCCACTTCAGCACCCTAGTGTACCGGAACCTCCAGATCGCCAAGAACTCCTACAATGACGCACTCCTCACCTTTGTCTGGAAGTTGGTAGCAAACTTCCGTAGAAGCTTCTGGAAAGAGGACAGAAGCAGCAGGGAGGACTTGGATGTGGAACTCCATGTATGTATCAGTGAGGCTATCTATTTGAATTCAGTTCTCTGCCTCCATCTTTCCTATTCCCAGAATTCAGGTCTCTGCCTCCATCTTTCCTATTCCCAGAATTCAGTTCTCTACCTCCACCTTTCCTGTTCTCTTCCCCATTGCCATAGCGCAGCTAGAAGGGTGCCATGCATTTTCTCTACCTTCTTTCCTAATATATATATATATATATATATATATATATATATATATATATATATATAAAAGACACAGTGAAAGTTTCCCCGATGTCTTGCTCTAACCCCTGGCTGTGGCTTAGTTACATCATTTCTAGATCACAAGGCTTGTGTGACATACTTTCCAAGGCTGTTTGATGGGGACACGGGTTAACAGATGGCCTCCTGCTCATATGCCAGCTTGTTTACGAAAATAACTCCCTGTTATGCAGGTGAAAGAGTGAAGGACTGCCAGTAACTCTTCTGTAAAGAAATGGAGTAGTGGATATTTCCATTAGAGGAGACATGAATCCCCCGAGATTCTGTTTTTTTAGTCCAGGCAGGTCCACTTCCACCGACAGCATCAGCAATTATTATCAACATTGGCTCTGGTTGGAGTCCAGCGCTGTGTGAGTGTCCCACTTTTTCCTCATGTAGAGGAGACAGCTTAGAGGCATAGTGAAATGAGTCTCTGTGCACACACCATGGCCACCTGCTTGGCGGTGTGCCTCCTAGTGGCCTCTCTTTCTTGACTTCATTTTCTCACTCTCCTAAAGAAAACACTTTCTCAAATTCTTATCTCAAGAGTTCTTCTGGAGGGACCCCAAACTGGATTGCTATGATTTGTAACTCTGAGATTTTTTAAGTGTCTGTGTGTGTTGCATGTGTGTCGTGCAAATGAGTTCAGTGTGGGGTTGAAGTGGAAGTGTAGATCTTCTACTTGACATTTATTTATGTTAACATTTTTTGAAACAAAGCGCATAGCTGGGTCTCCTATGTGCAGTTTAGAGTTTGGTAAAGTCAACAAGGGAACTGAAGGACACACACAACCATTTTCCATCTGAAAAGGTTCCTTGAAAGATAGAGAATCTTAAATATGGACTAGGACCACAATCTTTGAATAACAGTCCAAAGAAATAAGCACATTTTCACATTGTGACCATTGGAGAGAAGCCACAGGAAGGTTAGATTTAATCTTAGCGCTTTTTCTTTTTCCTAGCTGAGAAACTGATCTACAAGATGGAGAGGAGGGACATTCTCCATGGCATAGGTGAAGTCATTCAGTCTTTAAATCGCTCTCAGCACTCCCACCCTTCATCCTTTCCTGCACAGTTGTACTTTGTCTTTTGTGATAGATGAAAGATTTCCTATCACATCACACCACCTACTGAGAGCAGCACGGAGCAATGAAAATCAGACCACCGAGCTGCCAAAACGGACTCAGCTTCAAGCCCCAGAGGTTTCCAAAGCCAGCTTCTCAGGCTTCCTGACCACCCCATTTCACTGTTAGAATGACGTACCTAAAGTGGGTTACATTTGCATGTGGTGACCCAGTGTTCTGACCCCTGGCAGGATGCATCTCTCACCACCCGGCACCCGCTGCAAGCTCTCTTCATCTGGGCCATTCTTCAGAATAAGAAGGAACTCTCCAAGGTCATTTGGGAGCAGGTAATGTCCAGTCCCATACTGAATGAATGGGGCCAAATGCATGCTGTGCTGTAGGAGTCTGGTCTAACCTATACTCCATATGCCTGATTTAGAATTTGGGGCATCTGGTGCTCAGGACTATGGCTGTGCCCCTGTTTGCATGTACTTAGGGATGTCCCTAGGATGGGTGGTCCCCAGAAAGGAGTCATATAGGGGTTCTCCAGCTCCCCAGGTGTCTGTGCACAACTTCCTCCCCCAAGTATAAGAAGTATACTGAAATTTAACTTAAGAAGATTTCTAAGCTGTTATCTCACTTGCACAAGGTCTTAGATTTGATCCCTAGTACTGAATTATAAGACTAAAATAAAAATAATAATTTCTAGCTTTATTCCATTATAGATCGGGAGGTGCAGGGTGGGGGGGGCTGTAGAAATTCTGCTTTGAAATATTTATTGAGAATTATCTTGGTGGTTTACTATGCCACTATTTCTTTAAATGAATCTATGGACAGCTGTGCTTCTGTCTCCACTCCACTTCAGCCCTTGGCTGCTGGATTCACACAGCCTTAGAGGGCTCAGGCCTTCCGGTGTTCTCATTCTCTTTATCCCTGTATCCTGGATGTTATAGTATGATAATATTGAGATAGTGAGTCAGCCAGGCTTCCTGCTGTTAGAAGTTTAATACTTTGTAATATTTATCCAAGTGTTTTTTTATATGCTGATTCTACATACAAGACCATTGAATGGTTAGTTTATTGAGGTCCAAGTCTGTTCCAAGCTCATTACAGACTTGACTGAAATCACCATGAATAGTAGACTTTGCCATTTCCTGCTTGTCTACACTCTTCAAAAGTTAACGTTGATGTCAGCACCTCAACAGATTACGAATTAACCAACATCTTCCCACCCTGCTCCCTAAAAGACCAAAGGCTGTACTCTGGCAGCCTTGGGGGCCAGCAAGCTTCTGAAGACCCTGGCCAAAGTTAAGAATGACATCAACGCTGCTGGGGAATCGGAGGAACTGGCCAATGAATATGAGACCCGAGCAGTGGGTGAGCACACTGTAGTGTATGTATGCCAATATATCTCACCTAGAAGGCTTGCGGTGGGGGGAGGGTAGGAGGAGCTATTTTAGGTAAGGAGAGGTAGGGAGAGGACCAGAGAGGGAAGGGGCCATGCCAGCTGTTGAAGGCAGATGAATTCCATAAGCAAACACCCTCCTGCATTAAAGGGCCCCACTGACTATGTGTATCTAAAGAAACACCCATGTAGTGAGGCTTATATTTGGACAGCTTTCTCTATGCTTCTGTCTGCCTGGATCCTCGTGCCGAATCTGTTCAGTTTTAGACTGGGGACAGGCAGGCCACATCTTGTGTCCGCCAGCTGAGCACAGCTCTCCCTGCCCTGATGACACAGAGTTGTTCACGGAGTGTTACAGCAGTGACGAAGACTTGGCAGAACAGCTGCTGGTCTACTCCTGCGAAGCCTGGGGTGGGAGCAACTGTCTGGAGCTGGCAGTGGAGGCTACAGACCAGCATTTCATCGCTCAGCCTGGGGTCCAGGTAAGAAAAAAGCCAGGCCCTGAAAAATGTACCCAGGAATGGGCTATCAGTAGCCTTAAGAAAATGACATTAAAAGTCCACATTTTCCAACCTGTGTAAAAAACACTGAGGTAGTACCTGGGTGACAATGTGAATGACGATGACACATTAAGCTTTTGTGGAAAGTCTTACCTCAAGAGATGGCATAGGAATGCATCAGTCAGCGTTCCGTGACTGTAGTAAAATGCCTGAGGTGATCAACATAAAAAGAGCAAAGGTTTATTTTGGCTCACAGTGTTTGGAGTTTTAGTTTATGGTAGGTTCTGCTCATTGCTTCTGGGTTCATGATGAGGTAGGACATCACGGTCAGAGCATGGGGTAGAGGTTGGCATTAACCTCATGACAGCCAGGAAGCAAATGGTGAGGAAGAGGAGGACCCAAAGTTCCTTCAATTGTGTTACCCTCAATGGTCTAAAATCCCTCCCCTAGGCTTCAACCTCTTAAAGACTGCGCTACCTTCCAAAGTGTCATACTGGAAACTATGTCTTTTGGGTATGGACCTTTGAAAATATATTTAAGATGGAAACCACAGCTGGGCAGTGGTGGCGCACGCTTTAGTCCCTGCACTTGGGAGGCAGAGGCAGGCGGATTTCTGAGTTTGAGGCCAGTCTAGTCTACAAAGTGAGTTCTAGGACAGCCAGGGCTAGACAGAGAAACCCTGTCTTGACCCCCCCCCCCAAAAAAAAACACCAAAAAACCCAAAAACCCAAAAAACAAAAAACAAAAAACAAAAACAAAAAAACGTAAACCACAGTGTGATGGCTAGCTTTAATTGTCAACTTGATATATTATAGAATCACTCAGGAAAAGTCTCAGGGGAGGATTGCCTGGATCAGTTGCCTAGTTCAGCATCTGTGGGCTGTTTAACTGCCTTGTGGTTGCCTTGATCAGCTTCGTTGGTGTGGGAAGAAGACTCAGCCTACTATGGGTGACGCTATTCCCTAGATTTGGACCCTGTACTGTATAAGAGTAGAGAAAGCTAGCTGAACACAAAGCATGAAATCACTTCTCTGCTTTTGATTGAGGATATGACATGACTCTTTGCCTCAAGTTCCTGCCTTGACTTCCCTGCTGTGATGGACCATAAGGTGGAGCTGAGAGGTAAAATAACCCTCGTCTCCCCAAAGATGCTTTTTGTCAGGATATTTTATCACAGTGACAGAAATGAAACCAAGGCACATGGCAAGGAGAAAGAATTGTTCGGACTTCCACAAAGCAAATAGTATATTGTAATGCTGGGTCCCCTGCCTGGGTCTTGCTCTACTGAAGTAGATGTGAGATGATGAACCTCAGTTTCTCATCTGTGAAGTGGGTATAGTTTTCTATACTAGTTCTCCTTCTGTTTATATTAGTTATCTTAAGTTACCTGATAGAGGCAACTCCAGGGAAGACAGATGTAGTTGGGCTCACAGTGTTAGCCCAACATGGTAGAGTTCATGGTGGTTACATTTCTCACTCCTGGTGGATGATGAGAAAGCAGAAAATGGGACTAGAAACTGGGTTAGGCTATTACTCTAAGGGGCTTACCCTCAGTGGGCCCACCTCTACTGTCTAGACTCGAGAATCTCCCCAAAACAGCACCACCAGCTAGAGACAAGGTGTTCACACCCAGGAGCCTGTTCAAGCAGAAGTAACAGGGTTATTGTCAGAGAGTTGCCATGGTGATGCCATGAAATTCTATAAGAAAGGGAGGTCAGCAGAGTCAGCCACTTCCACCACAGTCATTATGAGTGATGGAGAAATCTTGAGATGGATGAAGCTCCTCCTGAGGCAAGTTTAGCAAGCAGCAGCTTATAACTGTGTTCACACTTGCACTGGGATGTTTAAGTCTAACCAGGTAGAGATGCAGACAAGCCATGCCGGCTATGTGTTTTATCTGCACCATGCGTGTGGAAGTGGACATCATTCATTTTATTTTGAGGGCTCCGTGTTCAGAGAGGTGCTAGAATATTTTCCATGCTTGCTCGCTAGGAAGTTGGAGCACTGGGATTTAATCTTCTGCAGGTTGCCTCCTGCTTCAGACTTTACGTTGTACTAGGTGGCCAGTAAAGAGACCTCCGATGAGGAGGTGATGCTGTAATCAGTTTGCTCTAGAGCTGAGCTGGAGCTGATCAGTGGGCAGTGAGCTGTGGGAGGAGGGAGAAGACATGTTGTGATGAGAGGGGTGGTGTCCCTGGGAGTTCTTGGCAGCCTCCGGGTCCCCTGTAGAGTGTGCCGCAAGTCCCAGGGTGTTTACAACTGCATCATGCTACTTACTGGGTATTCTTTCCAGGGTCCAGCTTGTCCCTCCTTGGTCAAGCACACATCTGTGGAGCAGCCCCAAGAGGATATAGCAGGGTGCACAGGAGAAGCACTTGGCGCTTGCCATCTTTCTAATAGAAGAAGTGCAAGTCTGTGGGCAGAGCACACTAGTCTCAGTCTCTTAGTGGACCTCAGCTTTCCCCTTACTCTATCTTCCTCATGCCAAACCCTCTTTGGATGGCCTTTTGCCCAGCTGTGAGGTTTATTATTTTGTTTGTTTGTTTGTTTGTTTGCTATGGTATAATCAGATCTTCGTCTATCTTTTGGTAGCAGTGTGATATTTCCCATCTCCGCCATCATGGATGCCCTTTTTTGCCTCATCTTTTGGGGGCTGCTGAGGAGAGTCAGCAGTTGTCTTTGTACATTCCATCTTGGTTTTACTTCAGCCCTTTCTCTTCCGACTTCATTTTAGCTTCCAAATAAAAGCACCCCACCTGCCTCCAGCCAGGAGCCCTGGGGACTCAGCAGACTGCAGTGGCCCCATCTTTAAACTTAGTGTCCCCAAAGAGGAGGGGGATGGAAACATGCTTTTTTAAACTGTAATCTTTCACAGATAAAAACTATAGTAGTTAAAAATTCATAGGTTTGGTGAATTTTCACTCACATAACCAGCTCTTTTAAAGCTCATAGAACTGAAGTTAGGGGGAAAAAAACCTTAAAAACCAAACAGAATTTTAAGTTGTTTCTTCATGCATTAAAATCCAGACAATATCTAAAAGATTGAAGACATGGATGTGGGGGTTGGATATTTTGGGAGTGTGCAGGGCTGAGGAGAAGGGCCTTGTCCTGTCCCCCACGTACTTACATCAATAAAGACTTGTGTTCCCTGTTTCTGTTTCCTCCTAGAACTTCCTTTCTAAGCAATGGTATGGAGAGATTTCCCGAGACACAAAGAACTGGAAGATTATCCTGTGTCTATTCATTATCCCCCTGGTGGGCTGTGGCCTCGTATCATTTAGGTGTGGACTGGGGCATCTAATCTTGTGTGTGAGCATCTTTGAGTGTTTGAGCATCTGTGTAAATGGAATGTTCACTGTGGCATCTGTGTGCATCTTCCCTGGCTTTTCCTGGGTAGGGGTTCAAGCAGGTGGTCCTGAGGTTGTCTTCAGTATCTGAGGCTGAATTTGGATTCTCTGATCACAAAATGGGGAGGGTGCTGAGTGTTGGCTAGGCCAGCCTTGGGATCCAGTTTTGTCCTGTCTGTTCCTTGTCTATGGTAGGAAGCAAGCCATGGTTCCCCCCACCCCTCCTTTCTCACTTTTTTCTGTCTCTCTCTCTCTGTGTGCATGTACCAGTGCATGTGTGAATGTGTGTGACTGTGTGTGTGCACATGTATGAGTATGTGTGTATGTGAATACGTATGTCTGTGCGAGCAGGCATGCGTGTATGTGTGAGTATGCAAGTATGTGTGTTTGTGATGTGTGTATAAATGTACCTGAGTGTGTAAGAGTGTGTATGTGTGTGCTTGTGCTGTATATCTGTGACTGTGTCAGTGTGTATAAATGTACCTGAGTATGTGAGAGTGTGTATTTGTGTGCCAGTGTATGTGACTGTGACACTCCCCTGTCTCTGCCTCTGTCTAGGAAGAAACCCATTGACAAGCACAAGAAGCTGCTATGGTACTATGTGGCCTTCTTCACGTCGCCCTTCGTGGTCTTCTCCTGGAATGTGGTCTTCTACATCGCCTTCCTCCTGCTGTTTGCCTATGTGCTGCTCATGGATTTCCACTCGGTGCCACACACCCCCGAGCTGATCCTCTACGCCCTGGTCTTCGTCCTCTTCTGTGATGAAGTGAGGCAGGTAGGCAAGTGCATCATCGCTCTTTCCAGGGAGACGTGGATACATGTCTGCTCCTCCCAGACGGGACATGATTCCACCCAAGGCTGGTCTATGGAGCTGGTGAGTTTACTGGGGTAAATGTCAAGGGAGCATCCACACCATCAAAAGCAACTCCCAAATGACTCATGAAAGCTGTGTCACAGGAGCGCAAAGCCCAACTCGTGAGCAAATTTCTCCACCGTAGAGTCCCCTGTCCCCAGCAATGGTTGATCATTGGTCTCCTGGGATGTGCATATTTTGGGATCTTTGCTTCACCACTGAATCCAAACTCCACCCCAGCTCCCACAGAGCAGCTGTGTCTTAGTTTGGGTTTTACTGCTGTGAACAGACACCATGACCAAGGCAACTTTTTATAAATTACAACACTTAGTTGGGGCTGGCTTACAGGTTCAGAGGTTCAGTCCATTATCACCAAGGTGGGAACATGGCAGCAACTAGTCATGGTGAAGGAGGAGCTGAGAGTTCTACGTCTCCATATGAAGGCTGCTAGTAGAAGGCTGACTCCCAAGCAGCTAGGACAAGGGTATTAAAGCCCACACCCACAAGGCCACACCTATTCCAATAAGGCCACACCTCCCAACAGCGCCACTCCCTGGGCCAAGCATATACAAACCATTACACTGGGGTAGCAGATGTTGAAGAAATGTTTGCTGTTGGTGAAAGAGGTGCTGTCCTGACACATGGTGGAAAATGTCCCAGCAAGTCCTTTTAGATTCATCTGTCACTCTCTTGTCTCTTCTGGACCTGAACCTTAAAATACACCCATTTAGCAAGTATTTGCTAGGTACACAACACATGGGGTATTTACAGTTTACAAAGTACAAGGCCTAGGGGTGGAAGAGATTTGAGGGGAAACATGCTGCCCTTGCCCTGACTAGTCTAAGAACACTGAGTTGGCTTATGTTGTCATGCCAATTCTCTCTGATAGACTTTTTTTATGTGCAGTCTCCAGGACCCCTGGGTTTCTAGGGATTCTGGGGTCCTCTGTCTGTCAATTCTTAGCATGGGCATGTCTTAATCAATTAATGATGTCTGCTAGGGAAGTGAGGGCTGGGAAGGGTTTTGGTACCCATGCCCTATATGCCTGTCTTCATGACAAGTAGGTAAGTGATGTGGAAGATGGTGGAACGTCAGCCGAGGTGGAGGAAGAAAGCTCCAAAACACACAGGATGGCCTGAGTACCAGTGTACTGACTATAGTTCTGGAAGGTGGAAGTCCAACGTGAAGGTGTGGGTTGGGTTGACCCCATATAGTACTGTGAAGGAGACTGTCCTGCTGTGCTGTTCCCTGGCTTCTGAAAGTTTTCTGGCCATCTTTGTCACTCCATGCCTGACACATGTGACACTCTGACCCCCAGCCTCATGCCCATATGGTGCCCTCCCTATGTGCAGGTGTGTCCTAATTTCTCTGTTTCCTGGGGACAACAGTCATGTTGGATCAGGACTCCACCTCGACCTGTCAGCGCCATCTGCAGTGTCCTGATTTCCTAACAAGGTCACATTCTCAAGCAGAGAGCTGAGGACTTAAATCTAGAGGTACAGCTCAGCCCACTGCACTCCTGTATGGCCTCTCTCCCTGTGGCCAGCCTTTACTTCCAAGTTTTCCTTCTGGCTTGCGATGTGTCACTAGCAAAGTGGAGCTGGGGTATCTGTGTGTGATAATCGGAGGCAGGGGACTCTCGGCATTCAGAGAACTGCTGGACCAGAGGGTCAATTGACTCACAGCTGGTACGGGATTAAGCCATGAGGATTGGATGGAGAGGGGTGGAAGGGACAGAGGAGGAAAGAGGCAGGGAGAGGAAGGGAAAGCCCAGCAGGAGATGCAAATACATGGTGTGCAGTAATCTGGTTTCTTTGATCTTTCCCTGTCTGGGTACATTTTCTACTGAAGAGACCCTTAAGAGAAGCAGAAACCTGGATCAGGCTGTCTCCTCTTGTACTGATCCCATCAGGGAGTCCTCTGAGCTCCCTAGGTCCTGACACATGTTCTGGTGGTCCAGGGAACAGCATCAAGCAGGGTTATCTGCTTTAGATGTTCATTTGCTGTTCACATCGGAGGCAGAGCTGCTATTGTCATGTTGTTGAGAATGTGTGTTCTTAATGCAGGAAAGGACAAGCAATGTGCTTGTAAGTCACTCCTAAGGGTCACCATGGTTATGGGACTACTGAGGCCAGAGATGAGGAGACATACAGAGAGGGAGCCTGCCTTCCCTTTCTTCTGAGCAGAGAAACCCAGGTGGCCTTTCTTGGATCCACAACTGTGAGGCTCAGTCTTTGAGAAATCTGTCACTAGAGGGCGCTGTTTCCCTTTGTTTCTGCAGGTTCCTCAATTGAGTTGTTTCCTTCAAGGAAAGGCTCTGCAGGCCTTTGCAGTCTTGATGGGCCAGACTCACACTCATGGTTGTTAGGGGAAAACCCTAAACAGGACATTGTCTGTTTTAGATTGTGCCTGGGACTCAGATCCTCAGGCACTCAGTGAGGAGGGACGTCCCTTGCCCAGAGCGGGATGCTCACAGCTAATTTGGGACTGCTGACCTCGCCAGTCCCCAGTGCAGACGCTGTTGTTAACCGACTCCTAGTGGAGCTAAGCAGGCACTGTGGATATTTGTTTATAATGTGGTAAGTTCCACCCTGCCTTCTCTGAAAGCTCCTTCAGTTCTGAGGCTGTCACAGTGGAGAGGAGATGGTGGAACACATCCTGGTATTTCAGAAACACAGCTTAGCGCTGCACTCTCCCCGCTTAGACAAGAGGCTTCTCTTCCTTAAAAACAAAACAACCAAAACAACAACAAACAAACAAACAAACAAACAAACAAACCCAAAACCGAACATCTTTTCTCCCTGTAGTGGCATTCTTGTGGCCCAGGCCTCTTCTGTCTGTCCATTGTTCCTGTAATACGGCCAGGCTTCTGAAGTCACTCAGGCGAGGTGAAGATGGGCTGGGGTGGTACAGATCAGTGTGTAGCAGCCTCCCAGCAGGATGGAAAAGAGAACAGGTGGGCAGGGCCTGTGCCAGCCACTCTTGTCTTCTGAAGCATGGATTAGCAATGGGTTTTGCTGCCCTGGGGATCACCACTGCCCAGATAAATGGATGCTCCTGTGTCCTCCCCAGGGTCCTAACCTTGAGCCTGTCTCCTCACAATGGAACGTGGTTTCACCCAGGCTGCCCAGACCTGGGGGACTGCACTGTTCCGCTGCAATCTGGCAGTGTTCCCCTCCTTTGGCGACTCAAGCTGTGCATCCCAGCTGGCAGGATTTCGGTAGATCTGAGAAACTCACTGTCCCCAGGATGGGCACCTAAGCCATCCTGTTTAGGCTTTGGGGTCAGAGGCAGAGAAGGTCATAGGATATGTGAGTCCCAAATAGACTTGGTGGGTGAGTTCATGGGAAGACACGGACATGAACATGGGAATCAGAATCACACCTCACTGAATATTCTGTCCCCTATTTGAGCTGCCCCTGAGGTCTGGTCCTCAGGCTCCTGGTAGCCAGATTCTGAGCAACTAGGCAAGTGAAAAGATCAGACAGCTAGGTTGGCATTTTTAAAAACCAGTGTGTGGAGCCTGTCTTAGTTAGGGTTTCATTGTTGTGAACAGACATGATGACTGAGGCAACTCTAATGAGGATACCGCTTAATTGGGGCTGGCTTACAGATTCAGAGGTCCAGTCCATTATCATCAAGGAGGGAGCATGGCAGCATCCAGGCAGGCATGGTTTAGGAGGAGCTGAGAGTTCTACATCTTCAGCTGAAGGCTGATAAGAGAAGACTGGCTTCCACATGATTAGGAGAAAAGTTTCATTGCCTACCCTTACAGTAACATACTTCCTCCATCAAGGCCATACTTCCTAATAGTGCCACTTCCTGGTCCAAGCATATTCAAACCACCACAGAGTCCAATTCTTAATCTTTCTTCCCTGTAGACATCTTTTTAAAGATTTTACTAATCAAGTTGTTCTGTTGTGTGTGCCAGAAATACTATATTTACAGTAAATACACAACTCTATGGTGGTGACAACTGAGTGACACTTTGTAATTGTGCAGGGCACAGTCTATACTGCTGTCCGTGGTCACCTGGCTGTTCATGTTTCTCCACACACGTCACATTCATTCCCTGTGGCTTCATTTTTGAAGGATGGGAAAACACAGCTCCTTTTCTTGGCTCAGATGGCTGCACATGTCTAAGGGAGCAGCCATCTTTCTGGTTCCCTTGGATCAGTGGGGTTCTGGTAGGGCTCGCTTGACACAAACAGTCTCAGAAGTGCCCTGGGAGAAACTGAGTGGACACTTACAAGTCTGGAAGAGACTGGTGTCCATGACGCCCATTGCTCTGTCTGTCCATCTCTTGCTGCAGTGGTACATGAACGGAGTGAATTATTTCACCGACTTATGGAACGTTATGGACACCCTGGGACTCTTCTACTTCATAGCAGGCATTGTATTCCGGTAAGTGGCTCTTGCCACCTTCCCAACTTCAGGTGTAAACCTGGGACACCTCAAGTCCATGGATAGGCCTGGATTGTCATTTCATTCCCCATCAGAGGTGATCATAAGAGCCCATTGCCTCTGCCCTGTGGAGACTCAACTTGGCCACCATAAGTTTCTCCTCATTCTGGGTTCTTGACAATTTCGCCTTTTTATTTTTCAGACAGGTTTTGGAGTGGGACATAATTATGATTCAAGGAGAGGTCACTGGGGATATTTAGCGTCTTCCAATGTTAGTTCATTTTGGCCCACTTAACTGAAGGTGCATGTGACCTTGGTCAGCATGCTGGCCCTGCAGTCACTCTTCCAGGTACCAGTGTATCCCGAAAACCTCAGAGCTAGAGTGTGTGAGAAGACAGGTAAGTCCGAAATGATCATCAAAGACCCTAAAGTGAGGTAGGGAGGCGGCTCAGGCAGCAAAGTGCCTGTCACATCAGCGTGAGGACTGTGTTCACACCAATAGAACTCAGATAAAAGCAGGAGGTAGCAGCACTCACCATTTCCCGAACCCAGGGCTGGAGCAAGACAGGCAGGTGAGAGAGCTCACTGGCCAAATCAGTGAGCTCTGGGTTCAGTACAGGACCCTGACTCAAAAATGAAGACAGAAAGCAACGGAGATAGACACCCGGTGTCTGCCTCCGGCTTCCACAACATGCGTGCATGTGTGTGTGTGTGTGTGTGAGTGTGTGTGTACACAGAATATACACACACAATCACGCCACATTAAACTTGGAAATGTTGTCCTCTGTTCCACAAACTCTCCTTTTCTCTCCACAGGCTCCACTCTTCTAATAAAAGCTCGTTGTACTCTGGGCGAGTCATTTTCTGTCTGGATTACATTATATTCACACTAAGGCTCATCCACATTTTCACCGTCAGCAGGAACTTGGGACCCAAGATTATAATGCTTCAGCGGATGGTGAGAGCCAATAACCCTGGCTGGTGGCCTTCTCTTGCCATGCCTGCCATGCTCAGAGTCTTTGCCCACAGCATAGCTTGTGCTTTTTTGTTGTTGTTGTTGTTTTTGTTTTGTTTGGGGTTGTTTTGTTTTTGCTATGTTTTTAACATAGGCCACTTTCAGGGGAGATTTTAGGAAAGAGGGATTCTAAAGAACTAACAGTGTCCACACATCCTGCTACCAGCAAGTCTCTGGGTCTTCCTGAGAGTTCACACTTTGCAGCATGCCTCCATTAGAGCTTGAACAGCTTGCTCAGAACATATGTAGGGTGGGGACTTTCATGCTGTTTTTATGGTTGGGGTTGTTCTAGTTCAAGGAGGTGAACATGCTTCTCTAACAATAAACGGGGAGTCAGATGCCTAGAGATGACTAGACTCTGAATGCCACACCCTGTACGTGAGAGAAAGACCACAGGCTTGTTTTACATACAGGCCAGGAGAAAATCGTAGGCTGGGGATGTTGCTCCCCAGAGCTGGGTCTGTCTGGAAATCAGATGGGCCACTGGATGAGCTCATGTGGACATCCCTTTCCAACCCTGAGGTTGAGTGTGTGGTTTCAATTCAAAGCATATCTGAGACATCCAGTCACCATGACGTCAAGCTGTGTGTGCAAAACACAGCAGGAAAAAAAGAAAGTAAATTGTTGGAGTCTTCCAAAGGATGCTTTTGTCTTCCTAAGAAGTAATTCTGCAGAAATAATTTGGGGGTTGAAAGACAGCAAGTATCACCAGGTGTGGCTGGAGAGAGTTCCTCCCAGACAGAGGCCCTCTGCGTTTTGAGCTGTGCCTGACTCGGAAAAAAGTTGGATCTCAGCTGCTTGGAGATAAGCAAGCAAAGGTGCAGGAAGTTGGGTTTTATTATGGGGGACAGACATCTCCAGACCTCAAGCCAACGGTAATCTGTTTCTACATTAGTGGCTAAGGAGTTGGGGAGGTTAGCTCAGCGTAGAGCCGTTGCCTGGCATGTGCAAGGCCCAGGTCTTAGCCCCAGCAGTACAGTCAGTCAATCAGCCAATGGAAGATAAATTAAGTAAGTGGCCAGGCAACTTGCTGGCTTACATTTTTTGGCTCCTGGAACTTCTCTCTGCCTGTCTCTGCGGCTGGTTGGGAAGGGTCAGGCTGTGTAGCCAGCCACCGTGGGTGTGGTTCTAACTGTCCTGATCTCCTCCCTCGGTAGCTGATCGACGTTTTCTTCTTCCTGTTCCTCTTTGCTGTGTGGATGGTGGCCTTCGGCGTGGCCAGACAGGGGATCCTTAGGCAAAATGAACAGCGCTGGAGGTGGATCTTCCGTTCTGTCATCTATGAGCCCTACCTGGCCATGTTTGGCCAGGTGCCCAGTGACGTGGATAGTAAGCCGGGCTCTGCCTGGGTAGAGGTGGACCTGGGGGGTGATTGGGTTGACATTCTGACTTCATCCCTGATCCTTCTCTGTCTCTGTCTCTGTCTCTCCGTCTGTGTCCCCCTGTCTCTTTCTCTTTCTCTCCCTCTCTGCTTCTAAATAATACCTTACTTTGTTCCCATTTTGATACTTAAGTCTTTTGATTTTATTTATCAGTATTTCTTGAGACAAGACCTCTAGCCCAGGCTGGCCTCAATTTCCCTATATAGTCAAGGATAACCTTCAATCTCTAATCTCCCTACCCCTGCTGAGATTACAGGCATGTACCACCACCATGCCTGGCTAGTGCAACATTGAGGGTTGAACCCAGGGCTTCCTACACGTTAGGCAAGCAGCCTACCAACTGAGCCACACCCCAAGTTTTGTAAAACGTGACAATTCTAAGTTACAGCTATGCTACCAGGTAGAGTGGGACAGTCCTTGCTGGTTCACACTGGAGTGTTGTGAGCTGTACTTTCCTATAGACCACAGTGTCCTGGCTTTCATTAAATACTAAAGAGCATGTAGGAGATTGACATTAGAACCTTTGGTTGAAGCTTCTGTCATTAGCCCACTGCCCAGCAGGCTGTGAAGAGACCAACAGTGGCATGGTGACTCTTAGGCTGTAAAGGTCAGGTATGGGGCATAAGCAAATCCGTGTTTTGTGTAGACTGAGCAGAGGGACTTCAGGATGCTGACAGTAGTCCCGACTTCCCATCTCCCATCCTGCCAGCATAAGCTGACAGACAGTTTTCTTGAGCCAGGGCTGGGGTTGGCAGATGGCATTCACTTCCTATAATTTTCCCTCCATCAGAGTCTGCTCCTCAGATGAAGGCTCTTCCAACTCTTATAAACAGGTCCAGGTCTTTTCCATGCAGGGTGGAATGGGACCCTCTAGTTGGCATTGTGATGCAGTTTATTTGAGGATAGCTCTATATACTGGTGGGTGGAGTCCCATGAAGGAGCAGCACTTGAGTGGGAGGGGGGGCAGGGCAGGCAGGTGTGGTACACATATCATCTGAGTTCTTTCACATACTACCTGGCACATCACATTCTTCCTGTTGACTGTGTTCCTGATATCAGCACTGAGAACTGGGGATCTGGCTGGGTGCCTCTCTTCAGAGCCAGAGACCTTGTCTGTGGCCTTCTCTGAACTCATAGAGATCCATATTGGCTAGTTCAAGTAACAGGACCTCACCTCCCTTGTAGACCTGGGCTTCCTCCAAGGGCTGTGCTGAGTTCTTCCCACCAAGGCCATAGTGATCAGAACCCTTTTGTGACCCTCCTCCCCAGTGCTGGGGACCAAGGATAGCCTTGAACTTGCTAGGGAAGTGTTCCACCACTGAGCTATACCCCCTATTCATGCCACGTCAGAGCTTTGATGTCCTTGACAGACCTGTATTACTTTCACCCGTCCCTATGACAAAAACCTCTACAGAGACGAATTAAGGAGGAAAGGGTTTGTTTGGGATCACACTTCCACAGTGCCAGGGTACAGGGAACAGGGAACAGGGTACACTACATCATGATGGGGAAGGCACAGTAGCACAGGAGAGTGAGGCAGCTTGTCTCAGCACATCCATAGTCAAGAAGCAGAGAGAGAGAGAGAGAGAGAGACAGAGACAGAGACAGAGACAGAGACAGAGACAGAGAGACAGAGAGATACAGAAACAGAGACAGAAAGAGACAGAGACAGAGACAGACAGATAGATAGACAGGAATGTTGATGCTCAGCTCACTTCCTCCTTTTTATTCAGCCCAGGACCCCAGCCCATGGGAAGGAGCTGCTTATTCTAAAGGCTGAAAAGTCTCTAGGAGCACCTTCATGGACGTGCCCAAAATCATGTCTCCTAGGTGACTCCAAAGCCCATCAAGCTGGCAGTCAAGATTAACGCACAATGTGTGCTCTGACACCGCCCTAGATGCTAGTGCTCACCTGGTTTGGTTAATTTCCCAATCCCACGAAGTCCCCGTGTGGAACATCCTTCTCACCAGTTCTTTGGCCTCTAGGCACACTCTCCTTGTGTCCTCTGCACCCTTTGGATGCATGCGGCAGCCACAGCACTCCGCTGGGGAAGAGCTGCTTTCTGATAGACTCCTCTAACAGTTCCACGGCTTTCATTATGAGCATAGTGATCCAGCCATGCAGCACTGCCCAATTTACTCCTGCAGCCCTCTGTCTTTCTGCCATGGGGCCCTGGCGTGTGCTGTTCCCACTGCTTGGAGCACCTGTCCCTTCCATGTATTCACATGGCTGTCACTAACTCATCCTCTGTTCATTTCAGAGATGGTTCCTCTGTGGGGATCCGTCTCTGGGTGTATCCATTGAAGATCACGGCCCTAATACATCTTGCCCACTTCCTTTTGGGACTTTGTGCAGGTTGACTCTTTAAGCTGACTGAGGAGGTTGGGTGCTTTTTGGTTCACAGAACACATCCACACTCCCTGTTGTACTTTCTGTTGCAGTGATGAGATGCACTGACCAAAGGAAACCCCTCTAGCTCATAATTCATCACTGAGAGAAGTCAGGGCAGGAGCTTGAGGCAGGGACCTGGAGGCAGGGCTCACAGAATGCTGCTTGCTAGCTGTCCCACTGTCTAGGTCTTACTCCTATCCTCATTCCAACTGCCTAGACATGGAACTTTCCATAGTGGACTTCCCCCCCGCCCCCCACCTCATCAATCAAGACAATCTTTCCCAGACATGTTCATACTATTTTTGGCACCTCTCCACCATTGAGACTCCCTCAGATGACTCTAGGCTTTGTCAACTGAAGCTAACTAGAACACCCTCCTCCTTTGATCTTGATCTTAATGAAGTCCCTATTTCCAGTGGAAATGAACCACTCAGTAAACTGTCTGATGGGCAGGGCACTCTGCAGATCGTACCCAAGGCATCAGATGACTCTGATCCCACATCCCCTGGCCTGCCATGGTCCTTGCTTTCCCAAAGGGGGCCTCACTGGCCTCTTGGTTCTGTTCCCACAGGTACCACATATGACTTCTCCCACTGTACCTTCTCGGGAAATGAGTCCAAGCCACTGTGCGTGGAGCTGGATGAGCATAACCTGCCCCGCTTCCCTGAGTGGATCACCATTCCGCTCGTGTGCATCTACATGCTCTCCACCAATATCCTTCTGGTCAACCTCCTGGTCGCCATGTTTGGGTATGTCTGTGTCACACACTCATGGGCTTCTAGTCTGGGTTGTGACTATGTCAGGCAAGCAGAAAGCATGTGGGCAGAAGTAACATCTACCTTGAGGAGCTGAGAGAGGAGACGATTGGGAGCCTGGTGATCTGCAGTGGTTGGGGGCCTAAACATAGGCCTGGTAATAATAATAAGTCAGGGTTCTCTGGAGTCACAGAACTTATGGGTAGTCTCTATATAGTAAGGGATTTGTTGATGACTTACAGCCGGCAGTCCAACTCCCTAACAATGGTCAGCAGCAGCTGTGAAGGATCTAGCATTTGTTCAGTCCCACAAGGCAAGCAGGTGAAGAGAAAATCTTTCTTTTCCAATGTCCTTATGTAAATGTGTGGCCCAGATTAAAGGTGTGTACTACCATGCCTGGATCTGGGACTTGCTTTGTTCCAGATGACATTGAACTCAGAAATCTCCTTGCCTTGATCTCCTGGGATTCATAGCCACTATGCCTGCCTCAAGATCTCCATGCCAAGATCCAGGTCAGAAACTTGTATTTCCGGCCTCAAGATCAGGATCACTGGTGAGACTTCCGATTCTGGATTGTAGTTCATTCCAGCTACTGTCAAGTTGACAACCAGAAATAGCCACTACAGGGCCTTAAAGGGACCATGTTAATAAACAACAACAAGGTACTCTTTAGGCCATCCTTTGATTTGACACAGGCAAGCCATGTTACCATTAAATCCATGTCCTACTGTTCAGCACCATGTCATAGTTCTCCAAAGAGCAAGAGAACTAATTGCTTTTATTGTGGCTATGGCAAAACATCTAACAAAAGCAATGAGAGGAAGGGTGAATTTATTTTGCTTTTAGCTTGTGGGGTATAGTCTATTGTGGTGGGACGTCATGGGGGTCGGGGCTGGTCACATCATGTCTGAGGTCAGGGAGCAGAGAGTGTGAATGTTGCTGCTCACTTTTTTTTTCTGTTCAATCAAGTACCCCAACCTGTGAATTAGTCCTACTCGTTCAGGTCTCCTCCCTCCCCCAAACCCCTCCCATTAAATCTCCCAGTAAGCACTGTCATAGATTCTCCTAGACCTGTGCTGCCCAGGTGATTCCCAAGCCTGTCAAGGTTGACTGTGTTAGCCCAATGGCTGCAGTGAAAACAAATGTAGGCAAAATAATATGCAATAACCAATAGCCAATAACCTCAGATATAGAATCCAAAGGTCAAAGGTCCCTGGAACTTCCATCCATCCTCAACTCAGGAGAAGTAGCTATCAGAGGTTTCTGACACCCTTTGGCCCCAGCCTCTCCTGGGAGACACTTGCAAGCTGCTCATGAGGCCTCTCACAGGCTTGCTTCCCTGGGTGTGTAGAGCTTCATGCTGTCCAAGCTACACGTTGTTCAGCTGCAGAAAGCTTCTTGATTTCGTGTAGTTTCTTGGGAGTGTGAATGAGCGCCAAGGTGATCCAGAACAAACAGAAATGACCTCAGCGTAGGGACTCGTTCATGGTGCCCCGTGTCTTGACGACTGATTCCATGATCTCCTTCAGGGTTCTACAGCTTACATATTTGGTCACAGTGAACAGAGCTGCTGTGATTTAAAGTTTGCTTTTGAATGGGAATGAATGATGGGGCCGATCCACAATCCACAGACTGCTCCTCTGGTCCCAAGGGCCAAGTATGGTGTGGTTTCTTTCTCAATGTTAGCTCTGAGGTTAGCCTGCAAAGGACAGTGTGTGCCACAGCCTGAGTTGATTCTCTGAAGAACGGTGTTACCCATGACTCTTAGTGTAGTTCAGTAGCTTCTAGAATCTTCTCCAGAAGATGCATAGCTGTTTTCATGACATGCTTCTCAGTGTATGCTTTTGGATCATCTCCAAGGTGGGGTGGGAACTAGCTGAGTGGCCATCCGCTAATGCTTCCAGATCGTTGTGATCCCAGAGACTGATAAGTTAGAAAGACTTAGCTCTATGGCACCTCACAAAGTTGCAGAATTCTTGTGAAAAGGAAATAAGAGGCGAGAAGATGTCAAGGTAATGCTATCTAAGCCACTGTGTGCTGAAAATGACATCCGGAGCCACACAAAGAGCCAACCCTGAGTTAATGGCACACGTGATAACAGAGTCTCAGAAATTAACCTGTCACCTATAATGTTTCCAAGATTACACACAGCCTGTCTACTGCTGTGGGCATGGCCAGATGCCAGCAGTGTACCGGGCAGCTCAGGGGAAAGCCTGACCGCCAAGTAAGTCTGCAGAAGTTGTGGTTTGAATGTGAACTGACCTCTAGAAGCTCTGGTGTTTGAACACTCAGTCACCAGTTGGTGGCGCTGTGGAATACTTAGTAAGGAAGGGCTTGGCTGAAAGTGAGTTCCTGGGGTCTCAGGTCTTCTTCTGGTCCCTCCCTCCCTCCTTCCCTCCTTCCCTCCCTCCTTCCTCCCTCCTTCCCTCATTCCCCTCTCATACCCTCTTTCTTATATCCCCTCTTTCTTGATCCTCTAAGATATGAGCAAGCCACCAGTGCTCCAGCTGTTCCAGCTGCTAGCTGCTCGCACTGCCATGCCTTTCCTACCATGACGAGCAGAACTGCAACCCTTCAGACCACGAGTCAGAGTGAATTTTCCCTCCCTGAGCTTGCTTCTTGTCAGATCACAGGGATTAGAACAAGGGCCAGCAGCAGCCTGTGCCGCAGCACTGAGTTGTCAGAGGTCTCAGAATCTTTGTGCTCTGATGCCACGTCACAGTACTTAGTGCAAAGCTTATATACCCACAGCAGTGACCTCATTAGTTTCACTGCAAAGGTGTCTGTGGGGATGGTCCTGGATCACTGGGAGCTGACCTGATGGTATTCCACAGAAAAGCAAGAGGCACTCACAGATTCGTGACGTCATCCACATAGTGGCAGGGAAGAAACCTAAAGTCAGTAAGTGACTCTGGTTCCCTTTGACACATACAGGTGTGGTTCCTGCGAATGGCAGGCAGCTCTGACAAGGACTCACTGACCATACAAATGTGTGTA
Source organism: Mus minutoides (assembly GCA_902729485.2). Taxonomy (NCBI): domain Eukaryota; kingdom Metazoa; phylum Chordata; class Mammalia; order Rodentia; family Muridae; genus Mus; species Mus minutoides. The sequence continues at coordinate 1,910,264 of LR749630.1, read as the reverse complement.
ACTTCTAAGCACCACCTTCTTGTACCCTTTCTTACCAACATGCAGAAAAGTAAACAGAACACGGTATTCCCCAGCCACAAACTAAAAGTTTGGCATGACACCACTAGTCCGAGGCAAGCTATCAAAATGGGTTTTAAATTCTAAAAGGACAACAGTTAACTGTGATGATAATGTAATGATATTTGTGGAGCTTTCCCACCCAAGTGAATTTTGTGTGCCCTGTTACCCAATTACCATGTGGTGACCCAGCCTTCTCGTGACTACAGTGGAGAGACAGGGACAGGTCCATTTCCTGCTATACATGGAAGAAATGGCATTCCAATATTTAATACAGTGCCACATATTGCAATAAAATGAAAGTAACCATCACATCGGGGCTGGTGGAAGAGTCCTGTAAGCACAACTACTTGAGAGGCTGAGGCCTGAGGATTTCAAGTTCAAGTCCTGTGTGTGGTTCAGTCTAGGCTGCATAACTCTACAATGGCATCATGTGCTAAACTGAGTTGTTACCCAAAGGCAGGCGAAGGAAATCACTGTGTCTCTTCCATTGCTTGTTGCTGGTTCAGGGCTTGCTTGTTCCGTGTCTCCCACGTCATGATTATTACAATAATTTCCTTTTCTTTTGTCAATGAGAGCCTTGAAGATCTTCTCTGATCCATTCCAAAGCCTCCTTTACTCCTTCCTGTCCCTCATTTTGAAAGCAATGTCCATGGATATCATTACTTCTATTTAGCTTGCCATCCAGTCGCTTGGTGGGTGTTATTCTTGTCTGAAATGGCTCTTCACACTATGCCTGTTTATGCATAAGGTGTAATGTTGGGCAGCACATATACGATGTGTAACCATCAAACTGCAAATGGGTCACCATCATCTCTTTGTGTTGGAAACCTTGGGCTCCTCTAGTTATTTTACTATAAAGATTTGTTTTATTTTAAACAATCTGTATGTGTATATATCTGGTATGTGTGTGTAGGGAGCATGGTATATAAACATGAGTGCAGGTACTCACCAAGGCCAGAAGAAGGATCCTTATCGCTGGAGTTACAGGCAGTTGTGAACTGCCCAAATTGCATGATGGGGTGTGATCTTGGGTCCTCTCAAAGAGCAGTATATGCTTTTAAACACTGAGCCATCTCTTCAAATGGGGACTAGGAAACAGCAAACATTTCAACATACATGCTGGGAAACCCAGAGCTCAAGAACCAGGACAAAGAAGCAGTTCTGAGTAGATGCTATACTGATGTACCTGGGAATGAGGGACCATTGGTCCTCTAAGACACACTGAAGGAGCTACTTGGGTAAAAGTCTAGCTGTATGACTGAGAGATGGCTCAGTGTCTGTAAGATGCTCTCACAGCATCACCAGGGTTCAGTTCTCATCACCCACATGGTGGCTCCCACCTGTCTGTAGCTCCAGTTCTGGGAAGTCTATCGCCCTCTTCTGGTCACTGTGGGCTCCTGAACACAAACTTATGGTACACATAAACTCATGGAGGCTCACATTCATGCACTTGAAATAACAATAAGTAAATCTTTGAAAAGGGAATCTAGCTGAGAAGTCTATTTGGATTTTAATTTATTCTAAAACCTGCTGTTGTTTACACGTCCACTTTTTTATATAAATTTTTTTCAGACTGTGCATTCTGATTTGATCACTCCGTATATTTTGGGTTTTTACTACCAAATGGTTTTCATTACTGAAGTTTTTTTTAAAGTCATTAAAACATCTGTTGTACAAGCTCCCCACTCCCACTTACTTTTACTTAGAACTTTCCTGGCATTTTTGTGTATATTTGATTGTATGAAGGAGCCCAGGGTTCATCTTGTGATTTATTTTTCTTCTTTTGAAAAAAAATCTCATGACGCTGTGGAATTATTTAAGAGGAATCAGATTCATAAGCTCTAGAACATTGGCATATTTGTAGCGTTCAGATATCTATAGTTGGCAGTAGACTTCTGTGGTTCTTTTTGCAAGAATCTTGTAGGGTTTTTATCATTTCCAGCCATTTAGGGCTGTGAGCAAATTTTTTCCCTGTGTTTTGGGGTTATTGTTGGTGGTGGTGGTGGTCTGTTTGTTTTACAGTGTAGGAAGTCTTTTAAAGATTCTCTTATTGATTATGTAACAAGTCTCCATCATGACCGTTCTCCCTTCTCCTTATTACCTGGAGGATATTTGTCACATCTCTTTCTTTTTCTTTGCCTTGCTTTCTAACTAGAAAAGGATGTTCAGTGTTCCAAAAGACTCTCCTGTAACTATTGAACGATTTCTCTTTTGATCTGGAGTTATGATGCGTCACCCAAGCAATGGATTGCAGCTGTGTTGTTAAGGTCCCACCACCTCCTTCTTCTCTGTGGTCTTGGCATATCATCCCTTTAATACTTTAACTTCTGGATTTCATCTGTGCCCCAAGACTATCTGAATTCCAAACATCTGTTGCAGGCTAGCAACATGTCCAGTCTCAGCAAGTTTCTTCCTCCAAGGGGCTCCTGCTTCCTCCCCTCTCCTCCTCTGCAGCACAGAGGAAACTCATTTGGTCCTATGGGATGACTGTCACTGCTGCTGCCCACCTCCAGCCCACCGAGACACTGGCAGGGACAATAAACTCCTAACAGGGTATTAGAGGTGTGGTGTGAAGGATGGGCTTTATGGTTTCTTAGAGGAGATTCAGATGTGCAGAGATCATCTGGAAGACTTCTGATAACTGGTGAAGACCTGCATCCATTTCCTGAGTTGTCTGAGTTGGTACAGGCGAGGCTAATCCTGTGGCTTGTCACTGTGACTATGTCACTAAGAGGCACTTTCAGGAAACAGTCGTAGAAGACCTTTCTCTGCAAAATCTAGTCTCTTTTCTACAGAAGTTAAGACTAACCTCTAAAGACTATAAAACTTAGAGAGCTATGGAGGTAGCTCAGATTGTAAAGTGCTTGCAAGCATAAAGACATATGTTCAAGACCCATAACCTACATTAAAAAGCCAGGCATGACAACACACTCATTAATCCCAGTATGAGAGAGAGAGAGAGAGAGAGAGAGAGAGAGAGAGAGAGAGAGAGAGATATGCAGATGCTCATGCTCAGTCAACCTAATGAGTTGCAGGTCAGACAAAAGAAAAAGGTGAACATTGGACACTGCCCAAGGAACAACACCTGGGCCTGACCTACATTTTGTACACACACCATACACACACACACACACACACACACACACACACACACACACACACACACAGAGAGAGAGAGAGAGAGAGAGAGAGAGAGAGAGAGATGCATGCACATACATGAATATATGTAATTACTCTATATAGAGCAACTTGATGCAATGCTCAGTATCTGCCTCGCATGGAGGACTTGCATATCTATCTGACTGAATCTGGAGCTGATTTAAAAGAAAGTAGAGCATCTGGAAGTTGCTGTCATGCAGCAAAGCTGGGCCTTGGTGTTTAGTTGGTGCCCAGTGATCACT